>OY821520.1:158512183-158522864 GCA_963682025.1 Cordilura impudica
TATATTTTATATTTTATATTTTATATTTTATATTTTATATTTTATATTTTATATTTTATATTTTATATTTTATATTTTATATTTTATATTTTATATTTTATATTTTATATTTTATATTTTATATTTTATATTTTATATTTTATATTTTATATTTTATATTTTATATTTTATATTTTATATTTTATATTTTATATTTTATATTTTATATTTTATATTTTATATTTTATATTTTATATTTTATATTTTATATTTTATATTTTATATTTTATATTTTATATTTTATATTTTATATTTTATATTTTATATTTTATATTTTATATTTTATATTTTATATTTTATATTTTATATTTTATATTTTATATTTATATTTTATATTTTATATTTTATATTTTATATTTTATATTTTATATTTTATATTTTATATTTTATATTTTATATTTTATATTTTATATTTTATATTTTATATTTTATATTTTATATTTTATATTTTATATTTTATATTTTATATTTTATATTTATATTTTATATTTTATATTTTATATTTTATATTTTATATTTTATATTTTATATTTTATATTTTATATTTTATATTTTATATTTTATATTTTATATTTTATATTTTATATTTTATATTTTATATTTTATATTTTATATTTTATATTTTATATTTTATATTTTATATTTTATATTTTATATTTTATATTTTATATTTTATATTTTATATTTTATATTTTATATTTTATATTTTATATTTTATATTTTATATTTTATATTTTATATTTTATATTTTATATTTTATATTTTATATTTTATATTTTATATTTTATATTTTATATTTATATTTTATATTTTATATTTTATATTTTATATTTTATATTTTATATTTTATATTTTATATTTTATATTTTATATTTTATATTTTATATTTTATATTTTATATTTTATATTTTATATTTTATATTTTATATTTTATATTTTATATTTTATATTTTATATTTTATATTTTATATTTTATATTTTATATTTTATATTTTATATTTTATATTTTATATTTTATATTTTATATTTTATATTTTATATTTTATATTTTATATTTTATATTTTATATTTTATATTTTATATTTTATATTTTATATTTTATATTTTATATTTTATATTTTATATTTTATATTTTATATTTTATATTTTATATTTTATATTTTATATTTTATATTTTATATTTTATATTTATATTTTATATTTTATATTTTATATTTTATATTTTATATTTTATATTTTATATTTTATATTTTATATTTTATATTTTATATTTTATATTTTATATTTTATATTTTATATTTTATATTTTATATTTTATATTTTATATTTTATATTTTATATTTTATATTTTATATTTTATATTTTATATTTTATATTTTATATTTTATATTTTATATTTTATATTTTATATTTTATATTTTATATTTTATATTTTATATTTTATATTTTATATTTTATATTTTATATTTTATATTTTATATTTTATATTTTATATTTTATATTTTATATTTTATATTTTATATTTTATATTTTATATTTTATATTTTATATTTTATATTTTATATTTTATATTTTATATTTTATATTTTATATTTTATATTTTATATTTTATATTTTATATTTTATATTTTATATTTTATATTTTATATTTTATATTTTATATTTTATATTTTATATTTTATATTTTATATTTTATATTTTATATTTTATATTTTATATTTTATATTTTATATTTTATATTTTATATTTTATATTTTATATTTTATATTTTATATTTTATATTTTATATTTTATATTTTATATTTTATATTTTATATTTTATATTTTATATTTTATATTTTATATTTTATATTTTATATTTTATATTTTATATTTTATATTTTATATTTTATATTTTATATTTTATATTTTATATTTTATATTTTATATTTTATATTTTATATTTTATATTTTATATTTTATATTTTATATTTATATTTTATATTTTATATTTTATATTTTATATTTTATATTTTATATTTTATATTTTATATTTTATATTTATATTTTATATTTTATATTTTATATTTTATATTTTATATTTTATATTTTATATTTTATATTTTATATTTTATATTTTATATTTTATATTTTATATTTTATATTTTATATTTTATATTTTATATTTTATATTTTATATTTTATATTTTATATTTTATATTTTATATTTTATATTTTATATTTTATATTTTATATTTTATATTTTATATTTTATATTTTATATTTTATATTTTATATTTTATATTTTATATTTTATATTTTATATTTTATATTTTATATTTTATATTTTATATTTATATTTTATATTTTATATTTTATATTTTATATTTTATATTTTATATTTTATATTTTATATTTTATATTTTATATTTTATATTTTATATTTTATATTTTATATTTTATATTTTATATTTTTATATTTTATATTTTATATTTTATATTTTATATTTTATATTTTATATTTTATATTTTATATTTTATATTTTATATTTTATATTTTATATTTTATATTTTATATTTTATATTTTATATTTTATATTTTATATTTTATATTTTATATTTTATATTTTATATTTTATATTTTATATTTTATATTTTATATTTTATATTTTATATTTTATATTTTATATTTTATATTTTATATTTTATATTTTATATTTTATATTTTATATTTTATATTTTATATTTTATATTTTATATTTTATATTTTATATTTTATATTTTATATTTTATATTTTATATTTTATATTTTATATTTTATATTTTATATTTTATATTTTATATTTTATATTTTATATTTTATATTTTATATTTTATATTTATATTTTATATTTTATATTTTATATTTTATATTTTATATTTTATATTTTATATTTTATATTTTATATTTTATATTTTATATTTTATATTTTATATTTTATATTTTATATTTTATATTTTATATTTTATATTTTATATTTTATATTTTATATTTTATATTTTATATTTTATATTTATATTTTATATTTTATATTTTATATTTTATATTTTATATTTTATATTTTATATTTTATATTTTATATTTTATATTTTATATTTTATATTTTATATTTTATATTTTATATTTTATATTTTATATTTTATATTTTATATTTTATATTTTATATTTTATATTTTATATTTATATTTTATATTTTATATTTTATATTTTATATTTTATATTTTATATTTTATATTTTATATTTTATATTTTATATTTTATATTTTATATTTTATATTTTATATTTTATATTTTATATTTTATATTTTATATTTTATATTTTATATTTTATATTTTATATTTTATATTTTATATTTTATATTTTATATTTTATATTTTATATTTTATATTTATATTTTATATTTTATATTTTATATTTTATATTTTATATTTTATATTTTATATTTTATATTTTATATTTTATATTTTATATTTTATATTTTATATTTTATATTTTATATTTTATATTTTATATTTTATATTTTATATTTTATATTTTATATTTTATATTTTATATTTTATATTTTATATTTATTTTATATTTTATATTTTATATTTTATATTTTATATTTTATATTTTATATTTTATATTTTATATTTTATATTTTATATTTTATATTTTATATTTTATATTTTATATTTTATATTTTATATTTTATATTTTATATTTTATATTTTATATTTTATATTTTATATTTTATATTTTATATTTTATATTTTATATTTTATATTTTATATTTTATATTTTATATTTTATATTTTATATTTTATATTTTATATTTTATATTTTATATTTTATATTTTATATTTTATATTTTATATTTTATATTTTATATTTTATATTTTATATTTTATATTTTATATTTTATATTTTATATTTTATATTTATATTTTATATTTTATATTTTATATTTTATATTTTATATTTTATATTTTATATTTTATATTTTATATTTTATATTTTATATTTTATATTTTATATTTTATATTTTATATTTTATATTTTATATTTTATATTTTATATTTTATATTTTATATTTTATATTTATATTTTATATTTTATATTTTATATTTTATATTTTATATTTTATATTTTATATTTTATATTTTATATTTTATATTTTATATTTTATATTTTATATTTTATATTTTATATTTTATATTTTATATTTTATATTTTATATTTTATATTTTATATTTTATATTTTATATTTTATATTTTATATTTTATATTTTATATTTTATATTTTATATTTTATATTTTATATTTTATATTTATATTTTATATTTTATATTTTATATTTTATATTTATATTTTATATTTTATATTTTATATTTTATATTTTATATTTTATATTTTATATTTTATATTTTATATTTTATATTTTATATTTTATATTTTATATTTTATATTTTATATTTTATATTTTATATTTTATATTTTATATTTTATATTTTATATTTTATATTTTATATTTTATATTTTATATTTTATATTTTATATTTTATATTTTATATTTTATATTTTATATTTTATATTTTATATTTTATATTTTATATTTTATATTTTATATTTTATATTTTATATTTTATATTTTATATTTTATATTTTATATTTTATATTTTATATTTTATATTTTATATTTTATATTTTATATTTTATATTTTATATTTTATATTTATATTTTATATTTTATATTTTATATTTTATATTTTATATTTTATATTTTATATTTTATATTTTATATTTTATATTTTATATTTTATATTTTATATTTTATATTTTATATTTTATATTTTATATTTTATATTTTATATTTTATATTTTATATTTTATATTTTATATTTTATATTTTATATTTTATATTTTATATTTTATATTTTATATTTTATATTTTATATTTTATATTTTATATTTTATATTTTATATTTTATATTTTATATTTTATATTTTATATTTTATATTTTATATTTTTATATTTATATTTTATATTTTATATTTTATATTTTATATTTTATATTTTATATTTTATATTTTATATTTTATATTTTATATTTTATATTTTATATTTTATATTTTATATTTTATATTTTATATTTTATATTTTATATTTTATATTTTATATTTTATATTTTATATTTTATATTTTATATTTTATATTTTATATTTTATATTTTATATTTTATATTTTATATTTTATATTTTATATTTTATATTTTATATTTTATATTTTATATTTTATATTTTATATTTTATATTTTATATTTTATATTTTATATTTTATATTTTATATTTTATATTTTATATTTTATATTTTATATTTTATATTTTATATTTTATATTTTATATTTTATATTTTATATTTTATATTTTATATTTATTATTTTATATTTTATATTTTATATTTTATATTTTATATTTTATATTTTATATTTTATATTTTATATTTTATATTTTATATTTTATATTTTATATTTTATATTTTATATTTTATATTTTATATTTTATATTTTATATTTTATATTTTATATTTTATATTTTATATTTTATATTTTATATTTTATATTTTATATTTTATATTTTATATTTTATATTTTATATTTTATATTTTATATTTTATATTTTATATTTTATATTTTATATTTTATATTTTATATTTTATATTTTATATTTTATATTTTATATTTTATATTTTATATTTTATATTTTATATTTTATATTTTATATTTTATATTTTATATTTTATATTTTATATTTTATATTTTATATTTTATATTTTATATTTTATATTTTATATTTTATATTTTATATTTTATATTTTATATTTTATATTTTATATTTTATATTTTATATTTTATATTTTATATTTTATATTTTATATTTTATATTTTATATTTTATATTTTATATTTTATATTTTATATTTTATATTTTATATTTTATATTTTATATTTTATATTTTATATTTTATATTTTATATTTTATATTTTATATTTTATATTTTATATTTTATATTTTATATTTTATATTTTATATTTTATATTTTATATTTTATATTTTATATTTTATATTTTATATTTTATATTTTATATTTTATATTTTATATTTTATATTTTATATTTTATATTTTATATTTTATATTTTATATTTTATATTTTATATTTTATATTTTATATTTTATATTTTATATTTTATATTTTATATTTTATATTTTATATTTTATATTTTATATTTTATATTTTATATTTTATATTTTATATTTTATATTTTATATTTTATATTTTATATTTTATATTTTATATTTTATATTTTATATTTTATATTTTATATTTTATATTTTATATTTTATATTTTATATTTTATATTTTATATTTTATATTTTATATTTTATATTTTATATTTTATATTTTATATTTTATATTTTATATTTTATATTTTATATTTTATATTTTATATTTTATATTTTATATTTTATATTTTATATTTTATATTTTATATTTTATATTTTATATTTTATATTTTATATTTTATATTTTATATTTTATATTTTATATTTTATATTTTATATTTTATATTTTATATTTTATATTTTATATTTTATATTTTATATTTTATATTTTATATTTTATATTTTATATTTTATATTTTATATTTTATATTTTATATTTTATATTTTATATTTTATATTTTATATTTTATATTTTATATTTTATATTTTATATTTTATATTTTATATTTTATATTTTATATTTTATATTTTATATTTTATATTTATATTTTATATTTTATATTTTATATTTTATATTTTATATTTTATATTTTATATTTTATATTTTATATTTTATATTTTATATTTTATATTTTATATTTTATATTTTATATTTTATATTTTATATTTTATATTTTATATTTTATATTTTATATTTTATATTTTATATTTTATATTTTATATTTTATATTTTATATTTTATATTTTATATTTTATATTTTATATTTTATATTTTATATTTTATATTTTATATTTTATATTTTATATTTTATATTTTATATTTTATATTTTATATTTTATATTTTATATTTTATATTTTATATTTTATATTTTATATTTTATATTTTATATTTTATATTTTATATTTTATATTTTATATTTTATATTTTATATTTTATATTTTATATTTTATATTTTATATTTTATATTTTATATTTTATATTTTATATTTTATATTTTATATTTTATATTTTATATTTTATATTTTATATTTTATATTTTATATTTTATATTTTATATTTTATATTTTATATTTTATATTTTATATTTTATATTTTATATTTTATATTTTATATTTTATATTTTATATTTTATATTTTATATTTTATATTTTATATTTTATATTTTATATTTTATATTTTATATTTTATATTTTATATTTTATATTTTATATTTTATATTTTATATTTTATATTTTATATTTTATATTTTATATTTTATATTTTATATTTTATATTTTATATTTTATATTTTATATTTTATATTTTATATTTTATATTTTATATTTTATATTTTATATTTTATATTTTATATTTTATATTTTATATTTTATATTTTATATTTTATATTTTATATTTTATATTTTATATTTTATATTTTATATTTTATATTTTATATTTTATATTTTATATTTTATATTTTATATTTTATATTTTATATTTTATATTTTATATTTTATATTTTATATTTTATATTTTATATTTTATATTTTATATTTTATATTTTATATTTTATATTTTATATTTTATATTTTATATTTTATATTTTATATTTTATATTTTATATTTTATATTTTATATTTTATATTTTATATTTTATATTTTATATTTTATATTTTATATTTTATATTTTATATTTTATATTTTATATTTTATATTTTATATTTTATATTTTATATTTTATATTTTATATTTTATATTTTATATTTTATATTTTATATTTTATATTTTATATTTTATATTTATATTTTATATTTTATATTTTATATTTTATATTTTATATTTTATATTTTATATTTTATATTTTATATTTTATATTTTATATTTTATATTTTATATTTTATATTTTATATTTTATATTTTATATTTTATATTTTATATTTTATATTTTATATTTTATATTTTATATTTTATATTTTATATTTTATATTATATATTTTATATTTTATATTTTATATTTTATATTTTATATTTTATATTTTATATTTTATATTTTATATTTTATATTTTATATTTTATATTTTATATTTTATATTTTATATTTTATATTTTATATTTTATATTTTATATTTTATATTTTATATTTTATATTTTATATTTTATATTTTATATTTTATATTTTATATTTTATATTTTATATTTTATATTTTATATTTTATATTTTATATTTTATATTTTATATTTTATATTTTATATTTTATATTTTATATTTTATATTTTATATTTTATATTTTATATTTTATATTTTATATTTTATATTTTATATTTTATATTTTATATTTTATATTTTATATTTTATATTTTATATTTTATATTTTATATTTTATATTTTATATTTTATATTTTATATTTTATATTTTATATTTTATATTTTATATTTTATATTTTATATTTTATATTTTATATTTTATATTTTATATTTTATATTTTATATTTTATATTTTATATTTTATATTTTATATTTTATATTTTATATTTTATATTTTATATTTTATATTTTATATTTTATATTTTATATTTTATATTTTATATTTTATATTTTATATTTTATATTTTATATTTTATATTTTATATTTTATATTTTATATTTTATATTTTATATTTTATATTTTATATTTTATATTTTATATTTTATATTTTATATTTTATATTTTATATTTTATATTTTATATTTATATTTTATATTTTATATTTTATATTTTATATTTTATATTTTATATTTTATATTTTATATTTTATATTTTATATTTTATATTTTATATTTTATATTTTATATTTTATATTTTATATTTTATATTTTATATTTTATATTTTATATTTTATATTTTATATTTTATATTTTATATTTTATATTTTATATTTTATATTTTATATTTTATATTTTATATTTTATATTTTATATTTTATATTTTATATTTTATATTTTATATTTTATATTTTATATTTTATATTTTATATTTTATATTTTATATTTTATATTTTATATTTTATATTTTATATTTTATATTTTATATTTTATATTTTATATTTTATATTTTATATTTTATATTTTATATTTTATATTTTATATTTTATATTTTATATTTTATATTTTATATTTTATATTTTATATTTTATATTTTATATTTTATATTTTATATTTTATATTTTATATTTTATATTTTATATTTTATATTTTATATTTTATATTTTATATTTTATATTTTATATTTTATATTTTATATTTTATATTTTATATTTTATATTTTATATTTTATATTTTATATTTTATATTTTATATTTTATATTTTATATTTTATATTTTATATTTTATATTTTATATTTTATATTTTATATTTTATATTTTATATTTTATATTTTATATTTTATATTTTATATTTTATATTTTATATTTTATATTTTATATTTTATATTTTATATTTTATATTTTATATTTTATATTTTATATTTTATATTTTATATTTTATATTTTACTAGCTGGACCCGGCAAACGTTGTTTTGCCCTCAATGAATTTTTATTTTAGTTAGAATCTGTATATACCTATATAAAATGTGTGACGAAGATCTCCAGATAATAAAATGAGAGCTTCACCAAAAAATCTTTCATTGCCTTTCAAATCTTTTATCAAATCAAATCACAATGTTTGTGAGCCATGGTACATTCATCCCAAATAAAAATACAGCATTTTTGCAGAATTTTTGCCATACCGGAATGTTTTTTGATATTACAGACGGCATTCTCATTTTTTTGTACGTTTAACGGTGATTTGAGTGCTGAATGAGCTGTGCGGCCACCATGCAATAATGTAGCGGCTTTTTCCTTCTTTTTCGTTAGAATATTTATATATAAAAACGTTTGTGAGTTTATTTATTAAAATTTATATAAATTTGACAACTCATTATTTTTCGAACGACAGCGCCATCTACCGGGTCCAATAAAAAAATGTTTCTAACATACATATATGTACATTCTTAGTTTCATTAAAATCACACCATAAATAAGAATATTCGAAATAACTTTACCCAGCGCCACCTATCGGGTCCATTTATACATACAAAAATTTCTTATGACGAAACATACGTTCATTCTGAATTGCAGTCAAATCGCGCTGAAAGTAAAAATTTTTGTTTTTAACTTGACCCCAACGCCAGCTAGAGGGTTAAAACTAAAAAAAAAAACACAGAAGAGCTCGAACCGAACCTATGCTGGAAATCCTACCTCGACAGCTCTTATGGTTCCGGAGATCATTCGTTACAATCAAATGCGTCAACGTTTTTATATATACGCCACGCCCCTTTGCCCACTAACAACTTTAT
>OY821520.1:158523064-158800564 GCA_963682025.1 Cordilura impudica
TGGCTGTTACATATATTTAGTTGAAGGTTTTGTTATGGAACAAAAATATAAGTTTGAGAAAATGATTGGTGTCTACCTAACTGTTTCTCTGGAGAATAATGGACCACTTTATAAGGAAAATAATTTAAAAAAGTCAGATTCCATAATATCATGTGGAAATACTAAAATCAGTTAAGGAGAAATTTCAAAAGTTTTGGATTCAACACGTAAAGTGTGATATTGGAATTGTATAGATTGATCATAAGTCAGAGATGGGTCATTTTTTTAATTTATTTTAAGGTTCGCAACGTAGAGATTGTAATGTATTTCTGAACAAAACAGTATTTTAGGAAAACTTTCGTTAACTTTTACTAATAGACACTTGCCTCATCTTCGCTTTAACTTCTTTATGAAGGGATACAAAGACTGCTTGCTTGTAAATAAGAAACAATTGTCTCCACAGAAGACCTTAGAATATTTGGGATGTACCATAATTTGTTAAATACTTTTTTAAATGGTGCAGGCATTGGAATACAGCTTTTGTCTGAGTGCCTTGCTCTATCTATTTTCAATAATTTTATGTTTTTAATGAATATTTCCTTATAATTTATATTAAATATCGGCAAGCTTCAATATTTTTTAGAATAAAATAATTATCTCGTATTTAAACAAGTGAGATTATTTTAATAAGGATTATCAAATATCTTGAAAGAAATAAAAAAACTGGTCCATACCATTTTAAACTAGTTTTAAAGTGCTTTAATTATTGGGCTTTCATCTGTAATCGTATGTGTTTTTATCTTATTTACAAAAAAAAAAAAAAAAAAATAGTTTTATCTCATTAAATAATACATATATTATTAAGAACACAGTATTAAAATGTTTAATTCGGCTGGAAAATAAAATACTCTTATATCTACTATTTATTTTCGTGTCAATACATACATATGTATGTACATACATACATGTTTATAAAAATCTCTTTAATTAATAAGCATACTTATTGTATATTTTTGTTTGTTAATTTTTTGTATAATGCTCACTTTTGTTATTTATTTTTTCACTCGCCACATTTTAAACTTGTTGTCTTTTTTTCTATTAAAATTATGTTCTTTTAATTATTATTTTTTTTTGTTTGTTTAATTTTTACCCGTAACTGTTTCAACCGAATATGTGTGATGGTTTCAAAGGCGTACAAGTAACTAAAAGTTTAAAATTGTTTTCACGAAAATACAGTCAGACTTTGCAGAGCTACAAATACATATATTAACATCATTAGATATTCTTCCATGTATAGAAAATATCATCACACAACAGCACCAACATTTTTATAGTCGTCATTGCTTTTGTTCGACACACAAAAAAGTATGTCGTTGCAATATTGTGTTTGTTGTTGTTACATATTTAATACTCTATATACGTGTGTTGTAAATGTTATTTTTGTCCTAACAATAGTAAAGTAAAGTAAATATGATTTTAGAGCTTTCTTTCTTAACTTGTAAAAGCTTTTAATTCGAAGGAGAATATAGCTCAAAAACCCGAATGCATGTTTATATAGCTGTTGTTGGCGTTACAGAAATAGAACATCAATAATTCCATATACATACCATAACACACATCTACATTATCCTTGTTTGACTGAAATTCCCACTTTATGTTTTTGTGTCTGTGGTTCAATGTGTTAGTAGCACAAGTGGTTTTACGCCACACGTTTATTGTTGACTCTTTTTGAATACACTTGCACTATATTGCTTATGAAAACTTGCCAGAGAGTGAGAGTAATTTTTTTTTTATATTTCTGTCTCTGAGCGTTATATAAAGAAAGAGAGCTTTGTGAAAAACCTACAAGTGATGGATATAGAGAAGAGATAAATACATTTATATTATATTTCACACTTCTATCTCTCTCTCTCTCACACACATACTGGTGCCATCTATATACATATCCTTTAGTGTGGGCTGTTGTAGTGAGACTCTATGTACATATGTAGTAATCCTTGTTGTTGTTATGCTTGTTTTAACTTATAGCTTTTTCGTTGTATATTATTGTGTGAATTTTGTAAAGCACATTTAAAAATATTAAAATTCAATAGAGACACAAATCACTGCTCTATTTATATTTATTTTCCGAATAACCTAAAAAGTTGCCTTTTAAACGTCATGTAAAAAAACTGACATTTAAGAAAAATCCTCTTTTTTATATGTATATGTATGAAATGGACGAAAAGCCAAGTATTACAAAAAACATCCGTTCTCTATATGGGGTATTTTTACTTTAAAAAAAATTTTATTTTTTTAATTTCATAAAAGACTAGCTGAGTCCGGTCCGCGTTGCTGGCCCGAAGAAAACATCTGGATTTTATATTGCATCTAAATTTTAATACCGAGTGTCGGGCAAAAGTAAAGCATAATAATATTATGAATATGACTGAAAAAAAATATACGTTTTCTTGAATATTTTAACACCAGCGCCACCTACAGGTGAAAAACTTTGTCAGCAACTTTAGTTTTATGTACATAATATATGTTGCGAATTTGAGCTAAATTGGACCGTAAAAAAATGTTTTGGGAAAATTTCGACCCCAGCGCCACCTATCGGGTACAAAAAAAAGTTATGCAAATCGGAGAACCAAAGGAACATATGGTATGAATACGAAGTCGCTAGCGTTAGTGGTTCAACAGTTATTAGAGTACCAACATACGCACCAACGTTTTTATTTCATAAAAGATTTTGATTGATTCGGCCTGTAATACTACATTAATGCTTAGAGTAAGCTTCGAAAGTAACTGGAACTTAAGAACAGATTTTTTTTATATCTTTTTTAGAAGAGTTATCTTAAGAAGTGGTATTATATTATGAACATGGTCAGGCAAAGCACGATGTGGGAAATTGAAGTTGATTTGTCATAACGAAGTAATTCAGTTGCTAGAATTAAACAAAGCTATGGTCTCGGTATAGCATTTAAATTCAGCAGCAGTATCTAATTTAGAATCTGTCTGAAAGAAGTAGTAAAATACCGAAATTAATGCATTTGAACGCTGCAGTTATCTAGGGAAATAATGTTTCCATTAAGGAAATCAAATCGGTAAGCTCTAATTATGTATTTTAAGGTTTGTGAACCAAAAAAAACTAGAACCTATCACACATTTTCACTTATAAAAGTTTAATTAATTAAAATTATTAATATTTGTTTTTTTGGTTTCAATACAATAATTATTTTTTTTACTCCATAATGTACTGTGAAAATATGTGGAATTTTTTAGAATTTTTAATAATAATTCGCAACAGGCTGTTAAAGCAATCGCTTAAGGGGCACAAGTTTTTGGCAATCGGTTTCCGGGATAATAAAAATCATAACAAATTTCATACTTCCGGGAAGTGGCAGAACTAAGACCCAAGGAAAGATATTGGGCTATTGCAAATAGAGTGATCAATAGCGTGAAGCAAGACGGCGCAGCAGTACAGCCAAATAATCACTGAAAGTACTATTACATCGCTTCTGTGAGGTAGTCCTGTAAAACCTAATACGAAAAATTTTAATACAAATCAGTTAATTTTACAAAATAATGTATAAGATGTTATAATAAATTAAATCAATTATTTGCAATTATTATTAAAATCGGTTATTTCATTTAAAAGGTATTGCGATTTATTTACATTAAATTTTTTTTATGTTTGATAAACCCCCTGAAATTAAACCCATACATATGAGGGTGGTCCCTCAACAACTCGACCTGACAAAGAAAACACAAAAATTTGGATTTTTTTTATTAGCTCGATACACTTTCCCCAGCGATATTATTTAGCTTCGTTCCACCTCAGACTCCACCTATTCATTGTTGGCAAATCTTTTACCATCCAGCCATATTTGCAAGTTTAGAAAAAGAAAATAATCCAAGAGAGCTAAATCTGGCGAATAAGGTGCATGGTGAAGCAATTCAAACTTTAATTCAAGGATTTTGGTCATCGCCATAGTGGATGTGTGAGCTGGTGCATTGTCTTTATGAAACTACACTTTCTTTTTCGCAAAATGCTTTCCTTAATTTCACCACTTAAATACTGCAGTAAGTAAGCATAATTCTCGCGTTTGTTTGCTTTTCCTTTTTAAAGATAATCAATAAAAATTATCCCACGCGCAACACAAAACAAAACTCCACAATCTTGCCTGCAGATTGAACAGCCTTCGTATTTTTTGTACACGATTCTCCCATTTCATTCTTCTGTCTTGACTGTTCCTTTGTCTCAGGTGTAAAGTGGTGGACCCACGTCTTATGCACGGTTACGAATTAACGCAAAAAATCAGTTTTATTGCGATGAAACATCGCCAAACACTCTATTGGAACATCGTTCATTGTTCATACGACCTCATTTAAACTCTGTCAGCCAATATATTGTAGTCGGTAACGAAGAAGCAGACCCTCGGAGAGTACAATTTAGCTCGGCTTTAATACTGGTTGGACTGAGATCTTTCTAACCAAAAAAAAAAAAAAAAAATATCAAACAACGTGGCGCCTTGAAACTTAAAATATATGTTTTTATAATGTTGTCACTTTTCACCAAAGCAATTTTTTTTCAAACTACTGGCGCCATCTATAGGTATACAACATTCTTTGGACAAATATTTTAGATTTTACGCTCGTGTTTTTGCTGAAGATTTGCCTATTTGTGAGAGGCAAGAAGCGTACGTACCTGATAAATATTTTGGTACCCGCCATCATAGTCACGTGGTCGTTTCTGTAACGGTATTCGCGCTGACAAATACCTACAAGGATTTAATGCAACCTTTCTTTCAGAATTACCATTTTTTTCCCTAGATGTGAGTAATTTAAACCCATTTCATTTACTGTATATTACCACTTACAAGAATCTATAATATTAATAAGTAAGATGATTTCTTGTGACCGATGATTTGTTCCACAGTTTTGTTACGATTGACCAAATGTATTTTATTTGAAAAATATTTATTTTTAGCTGCCACCAGACTTACAGATTTTTAAATTTTTAAATTTTTTTTTTGGAGTTATGCTCAACTAAAGTTGCTACTAACACATACATAAAATTATACAAGGCTATGTGTGTGTTTATTAAATTTAATTATTAATGTGCGAAGTCGAGCCAATAATGGGCGGAATCGCATTAGCAGGAGTGGCACATGGCGTACTAAATATTTATCAGCATCTATCTGTAGATCATATATGCTAACGTCATAGTAAAAATATTGCTCTTTATGTAAATGGCATATTTTAAAATTACACATCACAACTATTTATATACTAATGAAGACTAGGGTGAAACAGCGTTCAACGGGATCCGCTAGTATATTATAAAATATAAACACATAAACTATATATATACAAATAAAAGAAGACTGAAAAACTCCACTGAATTCACTACACAATAATGTAGGTCATCAAAAAAATCGTTCCACCAAAAAAATGACAGCCACTCTGAAAAATTTTGGCTTTGTCTATTAAAAAATTATTCCTCTTTTCGTTGTAATTATATGTGGTATAATGACTCAGTAACGATTAACTTAACAGTTACAGACCAATAAAGCAATTCACTATATACTTATATATAAGTTTTGCATTTTGATTTTGCTATAAATAAAAAACTCGTACCTTTTTTTCATTCGAATTTGTTTATTCTAAATTACAATCTTTGCGGTTAATCATGGAATACTATTTCATTCAAATTACTTCCACAGCTGGCCCTGCAGTAGCCCATACGAGTAGCTCAATCTTTCAGTATATCCTCGACAGTATGGAGTTGTATTTTACTGATTACTGCACTAATTTAATTTCAGTGCCTCAATCGCCGTTGGGTGATTAGGGTAACACTCATTGTTAAAAGCTCCCCACAAATAACAGTCCAACGGGGTCAAATCGGAGCTGCCCGGCCAACGCACAATGCCAAAACGGCTAATAACTCGATTTTAATACTTGCGGCGCAAACCATCGATGGTTTCACAGCTTGTTCATTTTGTTGAAACCAAATATTTTTCAGATCCATATCTTTCAAAATGGGCCACATATAAGCAGTTATCATTGCATGGCAGCGTTCACCGTTCACTATAACGCATTTGCCGCCGCATAGCTCAACTATTTGAGCTAAGGTTTTTTAAAAAATGTTTATCCTGAGTTTGTCCATTGGTCCCTCTTTTGGGATTTTTGATTTCCGCTCATATTTTTCCGGAATTTGTGAGTATTCCATGAATGATTCTGAACACTTTTTGTTCAATAAATTTTCTTCCAAGAGTGCATATTACTTCATACTCCAAGCATCCCGTAGCCAAAGTAGAGAGCCGAAAACTTTGCGGATGGTCATGCTCCTGTACTGATTAAACTTTGTATGGTGTCATATCGCGATCTTTATGCAAAATTCGCATCAAAGATATCGTGAAACTTTCAACTAATGAGTAGGATGTTGAGTTGAGGTTCTCGATTGTTCTTGCATTCTCTCGGCAAAAGCAACTACATGTTCGTTTGTACACACTGTACGAACACGAAAACGTTTTGTTTTATCCAACAACGATCCAGTTTCATGCACACATTTGACAAAATTGTCCACATATTGCCTGGAACAGCGCTTCCTTTTGTACCGAATTTTGAACGTGATTTTCTTGCACTCTCGGTACAAGATTCACCACTATGAATATACATTCTGTATTCTTCCCAATAATGTTCAAGAGTAAATCGACTCATTCCATAAATCGCATATTGTCCTAACACAGCAGATATTGGTATTTTCATACTCAAAATCAACAGTAGCTCAAAATGCAAACACTGGAGGAACTACCCTGTACATATGTTTCTATACCACTATGTAGTCTGGGTATAATGATTTTGTGCTAATGTTTGTAACTCCTTTTATTATACCGATCGACGCAGAACCACTTTCTGAGTCGTCCGACCATCTGTGTGTCCACCTAAACCTTGTAATTAAATTATAGTTCGCATATACGAATACCTTTTGATGAAATTTGATATATAAGCTTCTATCGGCCATAGCATGAAGCTATTGAAATTGGTGAATATCGGAACATGTTCAGACCTAGTTCCCATACAAACGACTCCTATGAAATCTACTTAAATTGTCATAAACTCCAAATTATCTTATAAATCTCTATCAAATTGGGTTTGTATATGTTCATTACGTCCATCTATCAGTAGTCCACAGATAAATCCTATAGGTCAATTCTTAGTCATAGCCCCCATATAAAGCTGCTTCCCGATCTTCACCAAAATCTATCATAAACAAAAATATTGCATAGACTTTTCTCAAATTTGGTTTGTACATGTTTTTTGCAAAATATGAGTGACTTTACCAAATATGGTCAGGATCGGTCCATTTTTCGACCTAGTCGCCATATAAATATACCATCCGACATGAATTTTTTCATATTTGCAGCCAAAAAAATTAATAACAATAGTTGGATAGGTTCTCTAAATGCATGTATATATATAATTTTCTTACTTGTTTTTTATGTTTTTCCCTTCAATATGGTTGAAATTGAGCGGGAGCGAAGAACGAATTCCTTTGCAATTTTCATTTATTTCACGAGTGCTCTAATTCAATAGAGACAATTTCATAAATTAAATAACATCTGGAATGCTTGTTTAGAGATCTGTTTTTAATCAATTAAAATGAATTAATTCCAATTTTATAGTTGTTTGCACAACAACTCAAACCCATACACATGCAGATACTAAACATTTGTGTATATGTTTTTTTATACAATTTGTTGGTATATAAATTATGAAAAACTCCACAGATTTAACATCATTAAAACCGTATTTTGACTAATGGTAGGTGATGAACAATATAAAAAAAGAGTTAATGCTGTAAGGCAAAAAAAGAACAAAAAACAAGCATTATAAACATATGTAGAATGTATGAATATAAATAATATCCATAAATGTAAGAAAAATAATGTATAACTAATTACATTGCAATGCTGATAATTTTTCCAAAAAATAAATAAATAAAAATAAAGCAACTATACATACATATGCGTCGCATGTTTGCCATTATTCTCATGTCTCCGCACATTTGTATGTCAGGTGGTGTAAAAATTATAACAAACAACCCTACGGTTATAACCTGGATTAATTCAGACAAGTCTTCCTTACATGTACTCGTATGCATGGTGGAAAAATCTGATGACAACAATAGAGATGATGAATATGATGATATTCCATTGTGTTGTGGAAGAGAAATATTGTTTGTTAAAATTTTTATTACACCCGTATGTGGGAATATGAACTGTTTGTAACTACCGAAAAATAAATATTATACAATCCTACAATTTAGAATCACGATCGATTTCTATAAGCCATTTTGTCTAATTATGTATGTATATTTAACTAACATAATCATATGTTACATGTCTAAATTTGACCAATTTTTTCTACGTGACCAATTTTTTCTACGGGCCTCAAAAGATTCTGAAAATCAGTTGCACAGTTTTTGTGCAATAGTTAATTCAGACTTGCTGCTACCGCTTAACTTTATTTGACAATAATGTAGCTAAGAATCCGTCCAACAATGTTTTATACCCTCCACCCCATTGTGCAGAGGGTATATATAAGTTTCTCATTCCGTTTGTAATAATTAGAAAAAAAATTCTGGACCCCATAAAATATATATATTTGTGATCCTTATAACAAGCGGAGTTGATATAGCGATGTCCGTCTGTCCGTCTGTGAAAATCACGGTGATAACTTCATCGTTTGCATAAAAAATGATTCATTGACTTTCTGAGAAGTTTGTTATTTAAAATCGTCCAAATCGGTCGAAAAGGGTCCGAGATCTGAATGAAGAACTAAAAAAAGTCTTGAAAAAATATAATTTTCTATGTTGTTCTTGCACGATCACGGCCTCAATAGGACAACTAGGGTGATCATTTTTAGTGAGAATGATTCACCAAGATCATGGGAAGTTTTATGTTTCAAAAATCACTAAAATCGGTGGAACAGGTCCAGGGTAATCTCTGAAAAATTAAAAAAAAAATTAAAAATATGATGTTTCTATACTGTTCTTGTTGTTATTCTAAATTTTGTATTGTTGTCAAAGCTGGACTTGTTGTTTTTGTGGTCGTTGTGGTAATACTATTATAATAACTAACCCTTTGTAAATTTTTTTTATCAACTCTGGTAGAAAAATTGTAAAATTTCCATTGTTTCGGCAGCACTAAAAAAATTTGTTGGATCATTTTTGTCATCGCCACGAGTCTGCCTGCAAAGTTTCAGACTCTTCTAGTTAATATAAAGGGAGTAAAAATTCACCAACATCTAAAGAAAATAATGTTGAACTACTGAGTTGTTTATAAAAAATAATGTAAATTTACCAAACAAAATTTTATGTAGGTATTAATTTATTTAAAGAAAAACACGAAAATAACTTTTGATGTTGTATTTTTAGTGTGTAATATTTACATATATGTACATACATATATTAAATAACAAAATAATATACATATATTCTATACATATATATTCATAATAACCGCATGTTACAAATAAATCGGTATATTATTTTATTTATATAAAATTCTCCAATATGTATTTTGTTTTAGGGAAAATACATTTCTTTTGTATTAACAGAGTGTCACTTCATTTTGCTCAGTGTTGCTATGCCATAGTAGATGGCGCCGCAATTTTTGTTCTAATAAGCTTAGCAATCGTTCTTTCTATTTTAACCTGAATGTCAACATTTTCAATTAGATATCAAACTTCATTTCGCTCAGTGTTACTATGCCACAGTAGATGGCGCCGCAATTTTTGTTCTAATTAGCTTTGCAATCGTTATTTCTATTTTAACATGAATGTCAACATTTTCAATTAGATAGCATACGTTTTTCCATTATTCTTTTACAAATATGATCATAAGTTTGGCATATTAACTTTTTGTTGTGTTTGCGAAATAGAGTTACCGAGTTCATCAATGAGTTTTTTTTTGCTTTCAAAACAGTTATACATAGTTATATAAGATTATTATTCTGCTTTACCTACAAAATATCTGATTGCGATTACATATAAATTTTTAAAAATTGTTTATAATTACTAAAGCATTACTATTGACATAAATACAAAATTGCACCTTCTAAATTTTCCATTCAAATTTAAGAAAATATCAATTCTAAAAATTGGAATTCAGATTTCCAATTATAAATTAGAAAATATCAATTGAATTTCAGAAAATTATATTAAAATGTCGGAAATAATAACTTGAAATTTAGAAGACATCAATTGAATTTTTAAAATATAAATTTTATTCTTTAAACACAAATTGAAATTCAGAAAACAGAAAATATGTTTACATTTAAAAAATCAACTGAAATTAAAAAAAAAAATATTGCGATTGAGGAGACATTAATAGCATTTCAGGATAAGAAAATATTAATTTAATATTCATTTAATGAAATTCAATGAAGTTTAGAAAACCTCAAATGATATTTAAGAATTGCGAATATAAAATTTTTACATAAATAAAGCGCAATTTGATGAGAATGTTATTTATATATTATTTTTCACAATTTTTTTGGATGAAAATTTTAAGTTTCTCAGAAAATAAAGATAGAAAATTATTTTAATTAAAATTTTTGGGACATTTGGCTTTTGCGTTTGGCATCCCTAATTTGACCCAGTGTTCATGATGACTTCACAATTTGACTTCATGGTAGGCAAGGTAAAAATAAATAAATGAAAATGAAAATAAATTTTATTAACATAATTTAATTCATAATCAAAAGTTGGCATCACTGGGTTAGATTTTGTATTGTATTGTGTAAATAATGAAAACTTCCTTTTAGTATGTAAAAAAAAAAATTTGTTTTCCAAATATGACAATATTTTAACATAAAAAATTGAGAGAGTTTTTTTTGGGTTATTATTTTGCTACTCGATCCGACCTTTACGGCCGCAATGAAGAATTATTTGGCCAGTTAAAAGAAACTATACAGCCATCTCCAATTAGCACGACTTAATGCGTATAGCCACCCTACACAACCATCACCTTCGTAATGGAAGTTAGGGCTAGCTATATAATTTGCAAAAACTTAAACTAAATTAATTAACTAATTATGTCATATAACCGGAAACGCAAGCATATAGGTATATAACCTAAATGCATGCCGATCAGCAACCACGATGACCAAAAAGCAAACACCGAAACGTGTTTAATTGTTTACTTTTATAAATATTTTGTTTACATTTATTATCAATACTCAAACCGAGGTGGAGGGTATCAAAGATTCGGCTCAGCTGAATTTAGCAGTCTTGCTGATTATTTCAACATTTTATGCGAAAATAAATTTTTTAGTGCACAGTTTTTGATAAAATATAGGAGGAAGAATTTTTTTCACATTTTTCATTATAACTTACAGGGACTCCTAATTTTTCATTTTCATTTTTATATAAAAACTTTTTTTGAGAAAATAGCGTAATTAAGTGCACACTTCTCCATTGTGTTATATTATCTTCTGCTACATTTTTGAGACTTTTAACATATATCATCATAATCTGAATCCTCATAATCCTCCAATAATGATAGCTCGTCGTGGTCTTGAGCTTCTTGTTTTTCGTCATCTACTTTGCCGTTTTTTTATTCAAAAACTGCGTCTTCAAATATATTTTTTGTGCGCCAGCAAATGTCTGCCATTGCGGCATCCGAGTACCCCTTTGCTCTATGTCTTAAGACAAGCATGTCAGAAGTTGCCAAAAATTTTATATATATTTAAACACTTATATATCTTTATTACCTTAACTCATATGACAAAATGTCCCTTTTGATCTTTATAGTATTGCATAAACATGCTATGGTAAAATTAAAGTTTTAAATAATTTCTTTTCTCTATTTGTTAATTTATATTTTTTTCCATTTTTAATTCCAGCATAACTATGATTCAATTTTTATTTTTTAATTGTAAATGGTTTAACATTACTGCTCATTATATTACTTTTACTTTTTTCTAATCAAAGGATCATAAGCCTTGTTGTATAGGAAATAAAATAAAAATAAATAATTTAGAATAATCCTAAGTTAATCACAAATCCATTTATCCAAATCATAGGGGGCGTCAAATCAGAGATACGCGCGATTTTCTTTTTGCCAATCGAAAAGATCACTATAACATGATGGGAATGCTGAATTGGCTTATCATAATAGTTTTACTTATTTTGATTTCATTAAGCCGCGAAACATTTTTGATATGCATGGTGATCCTTTTAATTCTCATTCAGCATGGGATAGGATTCTGTATACAGTCCTTATATTAAAATGTCATTGTAGCGATTTCCCTGACTGATTTGCCTTTATAATAATTGAAATACGCCAATTGAATAATATTTTGGAAACTCGTTTTCCTGGCATTTATTTTTCTTTAAATAAGCGGTCACATCTTATACATGGGACAATTCTTTTATACTAGCAGATTCCAGCCCTCGAAATTCGAGCGCAAATTCTAGCAAATTTTATTTTTTCATTAAATAAAGACCCTAAAAGTATGCTAATCAATTAAGCCAATTCACAAATCAACACAAAAAACACACTCATTTTTATTACAAAAACCTTAACAAATTTAATAAACATACACATAGCATTGTGTAATTTCATGTATGTATTTAAATGCAATTTACTCAAAATAAAGGAAAAATTTTTAAAATCTGTAAATCTGCAAAACGGCTAAAAAGAAATACCTTTCAAATAATATACGTTTGGTCAAAATCTGGATAAAACGGTAGAACAAAACATCAGTCACAAGGAATCGCTTAGCCTATTAATATTATAGATATAAGCGCTCTTTAACGTCTTGCACATGCAATAATAGCATTCATGAAAAAACCCAAAAGCAACAAATTCGGGGAAAATTAATGCCTCACTCAATATGCAAAGATTTTTTTTGACGCCATTCATATTGAGTAATATCGCTTGTTGTTGTTGTTGTAAATTGTTAACCTTTTTTTATGGTTGGCGTCTTAGGCCGAGGCCACGCAAGGAGCGGCAAAACGGCAGAGCGGTGAGCGGAAAAAAATTAAAACATATGAAATACTACTGAAGTGGCCACGCAATGAGCGGCATTTCTGAGCGTCTAAGCGGTGCCGTTCAGGAATAGAACTTGTTCTAATTTTTAGTTGTTTTCTGAGCGGCAAAGAATAAGAATGGCAAAAAATGGCTTTTCTTTGCTTTGTCAATCTGTAGTGCGATTCAGTAACTTCTTTTAACGATAATATAATCGTTAAAAAAGGAAAACAACAAAATTATCGATTTTGGTATTCAGTAAAATTTTTAAACTATACTCGCTACTCTTAAAGTCAGCTGTTGTTGTTATCTTAACGACAATCATTTTTGTGTTGTTTTTCAATCGATAAAAAGTTAAAAGGGTTGAAATGTAGTCATACATAAATAAAAATCATAAAATAGTGAAAATATTTTCCTTTTATTATAAAAACTTTTTACATAAATAATAAATAATAACATTGACAATGACATTATGACAACTAATCGCTTAGAAATGACGCTCAGTAATAAGCCACTTACCGCTCAAACTCGCCGCTCTGCCGCTCATCGCTCTGCCGCTCGACGCTTTGCCGCTCATTGCGTGGCCTCGGCCTTATAGTACATTTACATCTAAGCAAAATCTAGTATATACGAGATTTCGAGTACAATCTAGCTCATTTTTACTACAGTTCCCATACGAAACAAAATCTAGCTCGTTACTAGATTTTAGCAAAATCTCACAAAATCTTGTTAAACTTGGGCACTACCAAATGATACTACTGCATTTGTAGTAGAAAATTACAACGCAGTGACTGAAAAATTTACATTTAAAAACGAAAACAAAAGCAAACAAGTAGAATAAAAAGGAAATGCAATATTAATTATTAATAAAAGAAAATTAATCCATAATAAAAGAATATGTAGTAATTGAAAAGTTATAACTTTTTATACTGACATGGAAAATAAATTTGTTTTTGCTGTTCAAAAACAATAAATTTAACAAATGCTGATTTTTTCGCAAAATTTCTATTTCAGCTTGTGCTTTTTTCATTTTCGATGCATAATATAATCATAACATCTGTTCCTTTTTAAAATTTTCTATATTTCCATTTTCATATTGTTTTGAATATTTTTGGAATTTCTAGATATAAGTGTTATTTTAATCAGCTGTTTATATTTGTGGAAACAAAATCTCACAAAATGTCAAAAAAGTTAGATGTAAACGGTATAGATTTTGAAATAGATTTCAACTGAAATCTACTAGATTTTCCTCAGATGTAAACGGACTATTATAGTCCTGAACAAGTGCAGCAACGGAATATATGTAAAAACACTTATATATAAAGAATTTGTTGTTTAAATTCTTAAATTAAAATTTTCTGGACAAATTGTATGTATATATATTTTATTTAAAATGCGCAATTAGCTCTAGTTCTCATATCATTAAAAATTATAAATTTAATTAAGTAACTGATTAACGCAATATTATTTTAAGAACCGCTGTTATGATCACATCTGTATTTTTGTGCCCAAATAATTGTTCTGTATTCTTTTTCGGGTAACTTACCAAGCGTGATGACAAGAAAAAAGAGACCGAGATATTGTTAACAATTTATAACAAACAACAATGACAATGAAAGTTTTCGCAAAAGAATACAATTGTAATATTAAGAATATAAAAAGTAGGCTGGTGGGTAACTACTTATTAACACACATGTATATACACACGTACTCTCATACATAGTTACTGACTTGCTCCTCGATACAAGTAAACACATCCAATACAACATTGTGCAAGAGTACGCAATAAATAATACAAGAACAACAATGACAACCCTGCGGGATTTATTATTACATAGTTATACATATTTACTTGCCCATATATACAAACAAATTATAATGAAAATTAATTGTAGTTAAAGCATATATGAGACTTACTGACGATTATAAATATTAATATATTTTTAAATATTTTACAAGGTCATTTCATCTTAACGAAGATCTTTGTTTTCAGGCATGGTACATATTTGGGAATTACCTGCTGTGCTATTTTATCAGATGACCTAAAATATTTATAAGAACTTAAAACAAAATGAAATAACTATTTAGGTATAATGTGAATACTTTACGTAATGATAATCTTGACGTTTTTAAGAGGTTCAATTTCATATCCCACATACATATCTCTGACACAGGGTATCAATATTGAATAAAAAGGGTCCACACCAAGACATATTGCTAGCTACATAAATGTCCTCCTCAGACAAAGGTTTATAAACAATTTGATCCATTATAATAAATACCAATTAAGATTTATGAATCGATGCAGCTTAGTATCCTTTCTTAAATAAACCATTTACCGATAAACGCTAAAATGTATTATCAGGCGTAAAAATATAAATTGTTGTAGTAACCACTTCAAATTTAAATAAAATCGGACCTTTTCCGAACTAGTGTCTTCGAATATATAAAAATTTCATTCGAAAGGCACATTAAGGTCTCTCTAGAAAACACATAAATAAGAATGTTATTAATTATAACATAAGTAGATGGCAGATAAATACAAAGAGCGTCCTGGATGAGACAAAACCCCAACTGATGATAAACACATCAAGGAAACTGAAGTTTTGGCGCCGAAAAATCGTTGATTGATATTAAAAAAGGATCAGTCAATACAATTTTATAAAAAGTTTTGGGCCTCAAACGTATCAAATTTTGAATGGTTCCAAAAAAACTAAATTTTCTTGAAAGAGAGCTTCTCTTTAATATCTCTGAGTCAATGAATTTGAATACCAGGGTAATGAGATCTGGATCTACACCTAATAACCCAGAATCACCATATTAAGCGAATATCTTGCAAAAGTTGAAGCTACTCCGAAAAAATCACGCCAAAGTCGTTCAAAATCAAACTCTTAACAAGGAGAATTATTTGGGTGTTATGGGCACACAAGTCCTTTACCACTTTAATTAACTGTATCACGTTGAATTGTTGCTTTGAGATTATGCGACTCATTTACCATCATGGCTGTTCAGGAAATTCATTGAGTGAGAAGATAAAAGTAGAATTGCTTCGCGGTTTTAGGGCTGATATAGTAGTGTGAAATTAGTTCTTTGGCTTTTTAGTTTTATAGTAATTCCAGCTTGAACTCATTATATGTGAAAAAGTGGTAAATTTTTCCTTTTTTCCAACAATTGCAAATTTTAATATATATAAAAAACAAGTAAAAAAAATTATAGTCGATCTAGACCGACTATACGATACCCTATACCATGGTTTAGAGACCCTGTCGCTTCGGTACAACTAATTGGATATAGAAAATAAACATAAATTTAATATGAGTTGCATTGTTATTAATTTTTTTGGCTGCAGTTATGAAAAAGTCTATATTGCGTGCTATATTTTTATCCTGACCATATTTGGTAAAGTCTCTTATGTTTTGAAAAATATATACAAACCAAATTTAAGAAAAATCCTTTTTTTTTATAGATTTAAAGGAAGATCGGGAAGCATCTCTATATGGGGCCTATGACTAAGAATTGTCCTATAGCGATTATTTTTGGACTACTGATTAATGGATATAATAAACTGATACAAACCCAATTTGACTGAGATCTACTTATATTATTATTTGGATGTTATGGCAATTTATGTCGATTTCATATGGGTCATTTATATGGGGACTAGGTCTGAACATGGACCGAATTTCACCAATTTCAATAGCATTCATCCTATGGCCGATGAAATCTTATGTACCTAATTTCGTCGAAATATATTAATATTTGCGACCTGTAGTTTGCTTACAAACTACTAAATCGCTAAATCGACTCAGAAAGTGATTCTGAGTCGATCGGTATAATAAAAGATGGGTCTGCGTCAAATATTTTTGGTAGTTGCAAACAGCAGCACAAAGTCATTATACCCAAACCTCATAGTGGTATAGGATATAAATATATTTATCTATAATATTAATAGGCAAGGTGATTTCTTGTGACCGATGTAAGTTACACAGTTTTTCCCCGATTTTGACAAAAAATTTATAGTTTTAAAGGTATTTCATTTTTGGTGTTACCCAGATTTACAGATTTTCATCGTCTGGAATATTTTTTTGGAGTTATGATCGTTTAAAATTGCTACTAACACATACATAAAATTATACAATCCTATGTGTGTGTTTATTAAATTTGTTTATGTGTTTGAGTTAATGTGTTGAGTTTGTTTTCGTCATTTAAAATGAGATAAATTGTGAAGCATACCTTTAGGGTCTTTATTAAATGAAAAAATAATATTTCCTAGAATTTACACTCGAATTCGAGCGCTGGAATCTGCTAGCATATATTTATATGCATCATATTGTTATACCCTACCCCACTATGTGGTTTGGGTATTATGACTTTGTGCTGCTGTTTGTAACTACCAAAAATATTTACCTAGACTCATCTCTTATTATACCGATCGAATCAGAATCACTATCTGATTCGATTTAACGATGTCCGTCCGTCCGTCCGTCCGCCCGTCCGCCCGTCCGTCCGTCTGTGTGTCCATGTAAACCTTTTAATCAAACTGCAGGTCGCAAATATGAATTTATTTTGATGAAATTTGGCAAATAAGCTTCGGCCATAGGATGAACGCTATTGAAATTGGTGAGAATCGGTCCATGTTCAGACCTAGCCCCATATAAATGACCCCTATGAAATCGACATAAATTGCCATAAGATCCAAATTGTCATTTAGATCTCAGTCAAATTGGGTTTATATGCGTTTATTGCCATTTAGATCTCAGTCAAATTGGGTTTATATGCGTTTATTACATCCACTAATGAGTAGTCCAAAAATAATCCCTAAGGGACAAATCTTGGTCATAGGCCCCATATAGAGCTGCTTCCCGATCTTCACTTAAATCTATCAAAAAACAAAAATATTGCACTGATTCTTCCCAAATTTTGTTTGTACATATTTTTGCAAGATACAAGAGACTTTACCAAACATGGCCATGATCGGTCCATTTTTGGGCCTAGTCCCCATATAGACATAGCATCCGATAAAAATTGGCTGGGTAGGATTATTGGGCTTGGCCCCTCCTTTAATAAAATCAAATGCCATGAAAGCGACAATGGTGAAACTTTTGACAAGTACATTTTTTTTTTTTTTTTAATGTTTATAGTACGGGGCCATTATTAAATTATTTTCTTTACATGATGTACATCTTAAAATATAATTTCTTATTAATTTTATTATAAAATTGTCTATTCTTATAACATTTGAGCTATTGTACAATTTTTTATTTGATATGTATTTTTTATAATTAGTTTGTGGTGATCTATAAGTTGACATGCAAGCTCTTAAACATTTTCTCTCAAAAACACGAATCTTTCCATGTAGGATGGTGAAATATTAAACCATATCGGGCATCCGTGCGTGATAATTGGTCTTATTAATGACTGATACATAGTAATTTTGGTTTTAGGTTTTAAATATTTTGAGTAAAATAATGCTTTAAACATGAAAAATGCATTTCTGGCTTCCAGTAAAATTTAATTAACATGATTGTTAAAATAGAGAAATTTGTATAAGTAAATACCTAAATATTTTACCATATCTTTATTTGGTATGTGAGTGTTATTCAAATTAGAATTAATCTGAAAAGATTTCCAATTTTTTCTTATATTATTGTTACATTTACCAACAGGCGGACAAGTACATTAATTACCAATGTGAGTAGTCGCCACATTCAAAAATCGCCAAAATCAAAAATAAAAAATCGCGAAAAAAATCGCCAAAAACAAAAACCTTAAAAATCAAAAATCGCTAAAATCAAAACACTTAATCGTTAAGTGTTGCCGGATTAAATTTGGAAAGTCAATGGTTTTGTCATGGGTAGCTATATGTAGCTTGCTCCAGAGTATGAACGCCGAAAAATTTGTTAATTTTCATATAATATTATCAACCACTGAACAAATATTGATTTTAGTATTTTTACACTGAAAAATGTATTGTTTCGTAGATATTTAATCATTTATATATATAAAAAATTTCACTGCCGAGTCAGATATGAGAATTTCCGCAATATCTCGAAGGCTAAAGTAAATTCGAACTTCAGTAGTAACTGGAAAAATCAGCGACATTCAATAAAATCTTTATTCAAATATATAAAAATACCGAATTTTCGCTATTCCTTGTCCCATAATTCACACTAATTTCAGATTTCAATGTCAAAGTTAAGTTACCGGAAATAGATATCCCATAGATGAAAATACACGTTCAGACCTAGCCCCCATGCAAATAAACCCATATTACATAAGATTATCAATAAAATTTGGTAAATATATGTTTATCATACCCGCTAATCAGTAGTTCAGAAATAAATCCTGTAAAATCCTGTAAGTCATAGTCCCTCTACAAAACTGATTCTGGATCTTCACTTAAATCTATTAACAAACAAAAATATTGCATAGTTTTTTTTTAAATTTGGTTTATACACGTTTTTAAGAAAACTAGGTAACTTTTCTAAATATGGTCATGATCGGTCCTCATATAAAAAAAAAACAATAGTTTCGAACTTTTTTATATCTACACGCCACAAATTAATTACAATAGCACTACAATTTTATTTTTGCTTATTTTCTATATCCTGTTATTACCTCCGCAAAGTTGGATCCAAGAACCTCTCTCGAAACACAAAGTGTTATATGATATTTAATAGGCGGACTAGACTGACTATAATTTTCATATATGTTTTACGTGTAAGAAGTAAGCGAAACAACAAAAATACATTTTAATGCCATTTTCGTGGTTTCGCCTAAAAAAACAACAACAAAAATTAATGCATTAGAGGGTTAACAACTATTTCGGGGATTGGAAAAAAACATTGACAAAAACAGCATTGTATCGAAGTGAGATACTTTGAAGGCGAGATTGATGTAATTTGGAAAAATAAATTGGGATTTTTCAATTTATTTAAGCACAGTATTTAGTTTGCAAAATTAAAATAAGTTTTACTAAATGATTTTTAAATTTTATGTGCAAATATCAAGATGACCCTACTTACCTGTTCGGCTTCGTTAAAAAAAATATTTGTGCCTCAGAAATTTCCGTTTCTGAAAGGGTAGGAGTATAATTTATTTCGAAATGCTTGGCTGAAGTTATAGATTCTTGATTTCCTATATAATCTAGTTTAAAAGGTATCGGATTTGGATATTTTTTTTATGTGACGAGCGCTGGGATTTGCATTTTCAGTTTTTGATAAAGCTTTCATGCTTTATAGCTAGAGTACTTAAAATCCATGGAATATTTCGAGTTTCTTACATAGTGTGGGGATAGTTTATCTGCAGCTATTAGATTACTGATGTTTACGATTTCCGGTTAACCCTATTTTGTGCCAAAAACAGAATGACAAAATTATGAGTATTTAGTAAATATATTTTAAAATGGATCATATATTTAATGGTATAAAAGTTAACATAAAATACTTAGATAATTGTAGCATTAAGTATAGAGCATACGGTTCATTGCACAAATATTTTACTTTTTAAACGCACAATAGAGTCTGTTAGTCTATGTACAAAGCACGTCCTAGTCTTTAACATGTTTTTCATGGTAATTAACACAGAATTTATTTATACTTGTTTTTTTATTTTGTTTTAGAAAAGTTTTTCTTTAAAGTTATATAAATATTAATTACTTAGTACATTCATATCAATTTAGTAAAAAATGCTTAAATATTAAAAAACGAGTAAGAAAATTAAAGACGATGTAGACCGACTATACCATATCCTATACTGTCTTAGGTCGAACTAATTAGATATAGAAAATAAGCATAAATAAAATTTTACTGTTATTGTTATGAATTTGAAGCCCGCAATTATAAAAAGCTCATATCGAGTGATATTTTTGTATGAGGACTAGCTCGAAAAAAAAGGATCGATCATGACCTTATATAGTAAAGTCCCTAATTTTTACAAAAATATATACCAACCACATTTGGAATAAATCTATGCCATATTTTCTTTTTTTTTCTCAGAGATTTAAGCAAAGAGCGAAAAGCAGATTTATATGGAGACTATGACTGAGAGTGGTCCTTCGGGGCTTTATTTCTACTGATTAACAGATGAAAGGAACACAAAAACAGGAATTTTAATCTACACGAGCCACAACACGACTTAAAATATAACTGAACTCGAACCTGTTTATTGTACATGTTCTGTGTTTTTTTTCAGTACACGTACCAGAACATGAACTTCAAATAGAGTAACACTCAAAAATGTGTGCTTTATGTGTGATTGAAACAAAAAGTATGTGATACAAAAATGTTCGTGTAAATAACGAAATATTAAAACGAACACAGTCATGGTTGTGTTGGGCACCGAAGAAAATTTAAAAACAAACATAATTGGTATGAAAATAAAAATATGTGTGTGTTGGTCTAAGTTATGTTTGTTTACACATATGTACGAGTTTTTTATTCAGTGTGTGTTTTTTTCTGAACTCTGATATAAATGTTTATTAAGATACGAGGCCAGTTCCAATACAACCAGACCTGGCAAAGAAAACACAACAAATTCGGGAACCTTTTTCTTTATTTCTAAACATAATAACATTTTAGCTTGAAACAATTTTCCCAGCGATATTCGATAGCTTCGATACCCTGTTTATAGGAAAAACTGTTTAGCTCCCTAAATTAGCCGCCAACCGCAGACTCCCCCTCTTCACTGTTGGCAAATCTTTTACCATCGAGCCATTTTTGCAAGTTTAGAAAAAGGAAATAATCCGAGAGAGCTAAATTTGGCGAATAAGGTGCGTGATGAAGCAATTTGAACTTCAATTCATGGATTTTGGACATCGCAATAGTGGATGTGGGAACTGGTGCACTGTCTTGATGAAACAACATTCTTCTTTTTCGCGAAATGCGGCCTTTTCTTTAATTTCATCATTTAAATGCTGCAGTAATACTCGCCGTTGATTGTTATTCCTTTTTGAAGATAAGCAATAAAAATTGTCCAATGCGCTTCCAAAAAACAGACGCCATAACCTAGCCTGCAGATGAAACTGTCTTCGCCTTCTTTGAACTCTGTTTTGACTGTTCCTTTATCTCAGGTGTGAAGTGGTGTATCCATGTCTCATCTACGGTTACGAATCGATGAGAAAACTCTATCTTCACAACGCTGTTTCTGTTCTATTGTGAGCAAACGCGGCACCCATTATGCGGACAGCTTCCTCATCTCCAAATTTTCGGTCAATATGAGATGTATAGCAATTTTTGAAATGATTTTCATTTCAGCTAGCTGATGTAAATTTCCGTACCCATACTACCTTGTGGATTTTCTTGGTTGACCAGTACAGTGTTTGTCTTGACAGCTCATACGGCCTCGTTTAAACTCTGCAACAAAATATAATGTATTCGTAATATTGGTTGAGGTGAGACCTCTCAAATTGGTAGTATTGAATTACATAACGGTGACCAATTTTTTCCATGACTCCGTGGCGCCTCAAAACTAAAAACATATATTTTATAAGGTTATCGCGTTTTATCAAAAGAATTTTTTTTCAAACTACCGCCGCCACCTATACGTCAGGCGGGGTTATTCGCATATTCGTACTTTCAACCTGTAGTTTGATTATAAATAAAGTTTACATGGAAAAACGGACAGACAGACATATAAAGAGACAGACACACAGATGGATGGACGGACGGAGGAACAGCGCTAAATCGAACTAAAATATTTCAATGGTGCGTGGTAGAGAAGAATAAAGCATATATTTCAAAAATTCATAACTACACTGTATTCTTAATCGGACCGGTTTCTGGCATTTCAGCCTTCATCAGCGATTTATTGAACATAGTGATAATTGTTACGTTATAATTGAATGGATTGTTTCTATATAAAATTGTTTCTGCTTAGGGCGGCCGTGAGGTTTTGAACCCTGAACCTTCACATATACTCGTACTTGCACTTTTTGGTTAGCGCTTTAACACACTCACCTAGAGTTAGGCCTACGAGCAGTGTGGTTAGAATCAGTTTTCATACCATACAGCTTTTACTTCGTATTTTCCGCTATTCTCAGTTTATGATATATATGATGTATGGTTTGTACATACCAAAATATGTTTCTGAGTCGATCGGTGTAATAAAAGGTGGTTTTTGTTTGTTAGAAATACCAGCTTGAACTCAATATACCCCGACCACAGAGTGGTATAGGGTATAAAATATGTATAATCATAAATTACACCTCCTACCAATTGACATTTAAATAATTAACACAATATTTTTAGGAATATTATTATTATTTTGTTGCTTTCTCAAAGGTAAATACCCAACTCAAATAGCAGAAAATCTCAAATTTCAAAATATTCTTGTTAAAGAAAAGCGAAAAGCGAAATTTATTAAAATTTCAATTATTTCTACACAAATACCCAGGATAATTTTGAAAAGTGTGTTTAAAAAGTATACAAACTTTTGTAATAAAAATAAAAGTACTAAATATGTTCAATCGATGGTCTCATAAATTCTTACTGGAACCTCTGCACTAAATGATTAATGAGCTTCTCATTTGAAGAAGTTATTTTATGATTGTAAACAACATTTTGTTCATAGTGTATATTATTAATAACGTCTGTGTTTTGTTGAACTTTTAAATGATTGTGTGTGTGTGTGTCTGTGCTTGTATGTTTGTATTTATATATTTGTTTTAACAAACGTTACAAAGGGAAGGAATGTTATATTAAATAAACTCAACTTTTTAATTTACATACAACAATAACAATGGAAGGAACGTGAATGAGTAAAATACTCGTACAAACTTTTTATTCGACGAAGAATGAATAAAACAAAGTTGGCTGATGTCTTTAAATTGTTTAACTTTTAAATGAACGTTAAATTTACTGTCTAAAACTATGGAATTTAATTTTAAGACAGTTCAATCCAAACGACCATAAGTTGAGCTATAAAATAAGGGGAGCACCCGATTATCATTAATTCTTTTAAAGTCAAATAACGGGTGATTTTTTAAGAGCTTGATAACTTTTTTTTAAAAAAAAACGCATAAAATTTGCAAAATCTCATCGGTTCTTTATTTGAAACGTTAGATTGGTCCATGACATTTACTTTTTGAAGATAATTTCATTTAAATGTTGACCGCGGCTGCGTCTTAGGTGGTCCATTCGGAAAGTCCAATTTTGGGCAACTTTTTCGAGCATTTCGGCCGGAATAGCCCGAATTTCTTCGGAAATGTTGTCTTCCAAAGCTGGAATAGTTGCTGGCTTATTTCTGTAGACTTTAGACTTGACGTAGCCCCACAAAAAATAGTCTAAAGGCGTCAAATCGCATGATCTTGGTGGCCAACTTACCGGTCCATTTCTTGAGATGAATTGTTCTCCGAAGTTTTCCCTCAAAATGGCCATAGAATCGCGAGCTGTGTGGCATGTAGCGCCATCTTGTTGAAACCACATGTCAACCAAGTTCAGTTCTTCCATTTTTGGCAACAAAAAGTTTGTTAGCATCGAACGATAGCGATCGCCATTCACCGTAACGTTGCGTCCAACAGCATCTTTGAAAAAATACGGTCCAATGATTCCACCAGCGTACAAACCACACCAAACAGTGCATTTTTCGGGATGCATGGGCAGTTCTTGAACGGCTTCTGGTTGCTCTTCACTCCAAATACGGCAATTTTGCTTATTTACGAAGCCATTCAACCAGAAATGAGCCTCATCGCTGAACAAAATTTGTCGATAAAAAAGCGGATTTTCTGCCAACTTTTCTAGGGCCCATTCACTGAAAATTAGACGTTGTGGCAGATCGTTCGGCTTCAGTTCTTGCACGAGCTGTATTTTATACGGTTTTACACCAAGATCTTTGCGTAAAATCTTCCATGTGGTCGAATAACACAAACCCAATTGCTGCGAACGGCGACGAATCGACATTTCACGGTCTTCAGTAACACTCTCAGAAATAGACGCAATATTCTCTTCTGTACGCACTGTACGCATTCGTGTGGTTGGTTTAATGTCCAATAAAGTAAACTGAGTGCGAAACTTGGTCACAATCGCATTAATTGTTTGCTCACTTGGTCGATTATGTAGACCATAAATCGGACGTAAAGCGCGAAACACATTTCGAACCGAACACTGATTTTGGTAATAAAATTCAATGATTTGCAAGCGTTGCTCGTTAGTAAGTCTATTCATGATGAAATGTCAAAGCATACTGAGCATCTTTCTCTTTGACACCATGTCTGAAATCCCACGTGATCTGTCAAATACTAATGCATGAAAATCCTAACCTCAAAAAAATCACCCGTTACTTACAGTCATATTCAAAAAATTCGTATTTTTGCTTTGATGTGTAAATTTTATATTGAACAGATATTGTTTTATAAACCTTTAATAAGATATTTAATTCATAAACGTTCAACAGTGTATGAATTATTAACGCATATTTAAAATTGCAAATTTTTAGCTGGCAAACATTTCTCATGCATAACGAAATTTTTGGATTATCTTGTTATTCGGAACGAAACATATTTTAATTGAGTTTTATTAAAAAAAAAAAAAATCTGTAGATAATTCAAATTTTCACAAACATTATTCCTCCTTAATGTTATAATGCATGGAAATCACATTAAAATGCATATACAAATTTTCGTATAACTTTGGCAAATCGCTTACAAAATTAAGTAGAATTTCGGGTATGGATTGATTTTATACACATCACTATTTTGTTTGAATAATTATACCCTCCACCCCAGTGTATATATAAGTTATATATATAAGTATATATAAGTTTATCATTCTGTTTGTAATAATTAAAAAAAAAAATTCTGGACCCCATAAAATATATTTGTGATCCTTATAACAAGCGGAGTTGATATGGCGATGTCCGTCTGTCCGTCTGTCCGTCTGTGGAAATCACGATGACAACTTTAATCGGGCAGCTGCTGGGGTGCTCGTTTGTATAGAAAATGATTTATTGACTTTCTGAGAAGTTTGTTATTTAAAATCGTCCAAATCAGTTGAAGAGGGCCCTAGATCTGAATGAAGAACTAAAAAAAGTCTTGAAAAAATATGATTTTCTATGTTGTTCTTGTCACGATGACGGCCTAAATTGTACAGCTAGGGTGATCATTTTAGTAAGAATGATTCACCAAGTTCATGGGAAGTTTTCTGTTTCAAAAACCATTAAAATCGGGGGAACACGTCCATAAAAATCTCTGAAAAATTACTAAATTAAAAATATGATGTTTCTATATTGTTCTCGTTGTTATTCTAAATGTTGTGTTGTTGTCAAAGCTGGTCTTGTTGTTTTTATGATCGTTGTGGTAATAATGTTATGAAAACTAACCTTTTGTACATTTTTTTTATCAACTCTGGTAGAAAAATTTTAAAGTTTCCATTGTTTTGGCATCATTAAAAAATTTTGTTAGATCATTTTTGTCATCGCCTGCAAAGCTTCAGATCGATTGGGTCACGGCAGACACTACGAGTTAATATAAAGGGAGAAAAAATTCACCAACATCTAAAGTGAGTAATGTTAAACTTCCTAGTTGTTAATAAAAAAAACAAATGTAAATTTACCAAACAAAATTTTATGTATTAATTTATTTAAAGAAAAACATGAAAATAACTTTTGATGTTGTATATTTTGTGTGTAATATTTACATATATGTACATATATACATTTATTAAATAATAAAATAATATACATATACTCTATACATATATATTCATAATAACCGCATGTTAAAAATAAATCGGTATATTATTTTATTTATATAAAATTCTCCAATATGTATTTTGTTTTAGGGAAAATACATTTATTTTGTATTAACAGAGTGTCACTTCATTTTGCTCAGTGTTGCTATGCCACAGTAGATGGCACCACAATTTTTGTTCTAATTAGCTTTGCAATCGTTATTTCTATTTTAACATGAATGCCAACATTTTCAATTAGATATCAAACACAACAATGTTAAGAATATACAAAGGGTGGTCTTTTATTTCATACGTTCTTCCATTATTCTTTTACAAATATGACCATAAGTTTGGCAGATTAGCTTTTTGTTGTGTTTACAAAATAGAGTTACCGAGTTCATCAATGAGTTTTTTTTTGCTTTCAAAACAGTTCTACATAGATATATAGAATTATTATTCTGCTTTACCTACAAAATATCTGATTGCGATAACATATAAATTTTTAAAAATTGTTTATAATTACTAAAGCATTACTATTGACATAAATACAAAATTGCACCTTTTAAATTTTCCATTCAAATTTAAAAAGAAAATATCAATTTTAAAAATTGGATTTCAGATTTCCAATTATAAATTAGAAAATATCAATTGAATTTCAGAAAATTATGTTAAAATGTCGGAAATAATAACTTGAAATTTAGAAGACATCAATTGAATTTTTAAAATATAAATTTTATTCTTTAAACACAAATTGAAATTCAGAAAACACTAAATATGTTTTCATTTAATAAATCAACAGAAATTAAAAAAAAATATTGCGATTGATGAGACATTAATAGCATTTCAGGATAAGAAAATATTAATTTAAATTCAATGAAGTTTAGAAAACCTCATATGATATTTAAGAATTGCGAACATAAAAATTTATACATAAATAAAGCGCAATTTGATGAGAATGTTATCTATATATTATTTTTCACAATTTTTTTGGATGAAAATTTTAAGTTTTTCAGAAAATAAAGATATTATTATTTAATTTAAAATTTTTGGGACATTTGGTTTTTTGCGTTTGGCATCCCTAATTTGATCCAATGTTCATGATGACTTTAAAATTTGACTTCATGGTAGGCAAGGTAAAAACCAAAACATTGAAGTTCGATAATAATTCCCAGGTAGTAGTATTTGGAGTCAATAAATGAAAATATATTTTATTAACATAATTAAATTCAAAATCAAAAGTTGGCATCACTGGGTTAGATTTTGTAGTGCATTGTGTAAATAGTGAAAATTCGCTTTTAGTATGTAAAAAACATTTAGAGAGTTTTTTTGGTTATCCTATCCGATCCGACCTATACGGCTGCAATGAAGAATTAGTTGGCCAGTTAAAAGAAACTATACAGCCTCCCTACACAACCATTACCTTCGCAATGGAGGGTAGGGCGAGCTATTTAATTTGCAAAAACTTAAACTAAATTAATTAACTAATTATGTCATATAACTGGAAACGCATGCATGTACATGGGTATATAACTTAAATGCATGCCGATAGCAACCACGATGACCAAAAAGCAATCACCGAAACGTGTTTTCTTTTATCCGAAATAATAGAAAAGATGAAAACGATGTTTCCTCGTTGGAGCGCGAATTACTAATGCGAGAGAGCTTTATATACCAACTCTTGGAATATACAAAAAGCAAAGAATTTGCTGAAATAACCTATTAGAAACAACCTATTCAATTAAAACATAACAATTATCACAATGTTCAATAAATCGCTGATGAAGGCTGAAATGCCAGAAACCGGTCCGATTAAGAATACAGTGCAGTTATGAATTTTTGAAATATATGCTTTCTTCTTCTTTACCACGCACCATTTAAACAAAATTAAAAATTGCATATTAATTACAGTAGTAATTGCAATATGTCTGAAAAATTACTATAAATCTAACAAACAAAAAAAAAATCTTTCTTCGCTTCACAGCGTCATCTCAAATATATGTAAAGTGCATATGTAGGTATGTACAAAAACCGTACATCACATATGACAACTCTTACGAAAACTGAGAATAGTGGAAATTAGAAGTAAAAATGCAAAAAATATATATTCAAAAATTCAAAAATAACGATTGTTTGTTTGGACAGAGTTGTATCTTCTGAAATTAATACAAAGTAAAGCTGTATGGTACGAAAACTGAAAACTAACCACACTGCTCGTAGGCCTGACTTTAGGTGAGTGTGTTAAAGCGCTGACCAAAAAAAGTGCAAGTACGAGTGTATGTGAAGGTTCACGGTTCAAAACCTCACGGCCGCCCTAAGTAGAAAAAATTTTCATATAGAAACAACCTATTCAATTAAAACATAACAATTATCACAATGTTCAATAAATCGCTGATGAATGCTGAAATGCCAGAAACCGGTCCGATTAAGAATACAGTGCAGTTATGAATTTTTGAAATATATGCTTTCTTCTTCTTTACCACGCACCATTTAAACAAAATTAAAAATTGCATATTAATTACAGTAGTAATTGCAATATGTCTGAAAAATGACTATAAATCTAACAAACAATTTGGTATTAAGTTTAACAAATTATTTACTTTTTAAATATTTTGTTTACATTTATTATCAATACTCAAACCGAGGTGGATGGTATCAAAGATTCGGCACAGCCGAATTTAACACTCTTGCTTGTTTTAATTTTGTTTTTTTTTTTTTTTACAAAAAATTGAGAAAAAGTTTGCAGTCAATATTTCAATCTTATATACGAGGTATCGCAAAAGTTATTTTTTTTTGTAAAGAATTTTAACAAAATTTCATACTATTTATTATAGCCTAAGATAAAATTTTGTGTTCATGAGTACTGAATTTTCCAAAAAGTTATATTAGAATTGGTTTAATTTTTGTTGAATTAGGTCGTTAATATTTATAGAAACCGGCTACAAATTTATAACTTTGTAAAACTTTATTTAAGCGGGTAAGGCGTAATTAATTTTGACGTCATACTGTATACACGTTAAGTAGAGTAAGCTTTATGAAGCTGGTAAAATTCTATTCAATCTGATTTTTTTTTAAATATGATTTGATATTTGCTTTTTGTGGCATTGGAAAGAGAAATTCTCATTTTGATCACAAAGATTGGCTGTAGGCGAATAAATTAAATCGAGAACAAGTAAGAAAATAGGGAATGAAGCAACTCCTATTCTGTGTGTTGAAGGGTAATTTCATAATACACTTGATCTTTTCCTTACTTCACACCCTGATGCTTTAGCGAAATTTTAAAATTCAGAATCAGGCAAATTTTTTTTTTGAAAACTTTTTTCAGTTTTCTTTTTTAGTTTGTTTCTAATATTGTGAGCATTCAAACTTAACACATGTTTCAACAAGTGCAATGACTATTTTAATCTTTTTTCAAGTGCAATTTTGTTGAGAGCAAAAAACTAAATATTTAATTTTTTTTATAAGATTTGCGATTTCATTTTATTTAAAAAGTATGTATTAAGTAAAAAAAATTGGTTTGTGATCTGCGATTGCATGTTTTAGTGCTTAACAGTGGAAAAAGAAAATGTCGTTTGTGAAAGTGTTTTTAGATATGAAATCCAATTTTGTGTGGAATTAAAGTAGGGTGGATTCGACCGCATTCGGTTCACTGTTGGCATAGTTTGTTTAAATGGGTTGTTATATATGTCAAGTTCAAAAATAGGCTGCAAGTTTTTGCTAAGTTTTGAATTTTTTGTTTTTAAGTTACAATGGCAGAATCAAAAAAATCATGTATTTTCTAATGTCATTGATCGCTCGAAATATAGCGAAAAACAATACCACCAAATTCAAAAATGATTGAAAAATTTTATTAGTAAACTTGTAGAAAAGTGGAAAGTCACAAAGTTTTGGCAGTACATATTTGAAAAGCGTTGCCCAACGTAAAGAGAAACCTTTTTCAGAGTGCACAAGCAAGACTAAAAAAAAATTGCATCAATCGCCAATGAAACACCGAACCAAGAGTTAATGGTAGAGGCGAGCGTGAGTCTTTACAAGGCTGGAAAAAGAAGTGCTTGACAGGTTGTTTCAAAGTTATGTTCAGAATCTGTTATAGCTTCAAAAATGCTGTAAATCTGTAAACTCTGAACCAAAAACCCCTATTCCGTGTACACCTGAGGAAGCTCTTTATACTGATGGTGGATACTCAACATGGTCATACAAACTAATGCAATCTGGTGCCAAAGAACAAAACTGTAATATTTATTCTAGCTACGAGTGTTACCCTAGTGACATACACGTAACTGAATGTTCAGCTAAGGTTGGCTTGCAAAGTCTCGTAGGCCATACTGTTGCACGTATAATACAAGGATTTTCAACAGCTTCTGAGGATCTCATAACGATTGCATAAAAGCAATATTTAAATGGGGCTGTGACGGTAGCAGTGGGCACTCTACTTACCGTCAACGTTTCAGTGTTTCTGATACTGGAACAATTGATGAGCATTTATTTACTGTGTGTATTGTTCCTTTTTCAAATTAAAAAAGGACCCACAATACTATTGAAAAATAACCGGACTTCTTCAACTCGGTTCAACAGACCCATTAAAATAATTTTTGGAAAAGAGTCAGCGGATTTAGTTAGAGCTGAGATAAAAATGCAAATAGAAATTCTGTCGACAAAATTAAGTTTGTTTGAAGTAACACACGAATTTCATTTGACCATGATCAATGGAAAAGTGTGTAATACCATAGCGGAGTCATCATACCATAGCGGAGTCATCATCTCTAGCTTGTGGAATATATGTATATTGATGAACAATCCAAATTTAGTTCAGTTGAGGCAGCCAAAAAATCACTTATACGAATATGGATTGTCGACACTTTATGCTTGGATACGGTGTTTCGAGGGTATAACTCATGTCACCTACATAATACCGAAAAAATTGGCAAATTCGTGGAGAAAATAAAGAAATTGAAAAAAGAAAAATTCACCTTGAATTAAGAGAAAAAATGGGTATGTTGGTGGACATTCCAACGACAGGTTCGGGGATACAAACACTGGGAATACCGCCAGAATTTTTTTCGAGCAGCCAACCTTGGCTTCTATTGTAACTGGTGTACGAGTAGAACTTATAAAAAGGTTTGCTGTAATATTGCGCACAATGGTATGTGTGCATACAGTTAACGTAAAGGCTTTTCGCTTATATGCCTGGGAAACAGCAAAAATGTTTAGTTCCTTATACCCTTGGTTTTATATGCCTCCATGATATTAATACATGGAGCAGATATTATTGAAAAAGTTTCGATACCAATTGAAATGATGTCAGAAGAGGCACTTGAGGCAAAATATAAAGATTTTCGCAGTAATAGGCTGAACCGCACGTGAAAATACTCGAGATTGCATAGAATGGAAGACTTACTGCATGCTCTATTGGTTTCGTCGGATACTTTTATTACATCTAAATATAAAAGCACCTGGAAATACTCAAAAAAACACATCAAGATAAATGATGGGGTCAAGCTTCTTTTAAATATAAATGACCTACCTGACAGCCTTAATTTTGTAATCTCTGACTCTGAAGAGTTTTTTTTTATTTTCTTGTAATCTGCGAAAAAAAATATGAAGCAGAAACCTTTTTTTTAATGTACTCGTGTAATGAAAAACAAATATTCTAACATTTTATTTTATTGGTTGGTTATATATGGATCTACCCATATACATACTTAAGAAATCAATATATTTTATAATTTATTGAATGGGTTATATTTAAATATATATAAATTAAAAAAAAACTTATTCACAATTTTTTATGGTTTTGAAGTTATTAACAAAGCGCCGCTGGATTGGGTATTTCGGCCACTGTTTGCGATTTTGCTCGGAATGGAAATATTTATTCCTACAAATTTAATTTCGGTTCAACCAAAACATAGGTGTTGGTTTAACCCGACATGCAAAAATGCAGCCAGATCCAGAGAGGAAGCGTTCAGTAATTCGCGTAGGAATAAAGATACAAATACTGATGTTCTACGCAAACAGGAGAGAGCCGAATGTGACAAAATGCTTAGACGTTAACAGTTTCTGTACGAACAGCATCTTAGAACTAATGTTCTTTCTGCTCCTCGCGGCAGTAGGACCGTCTAGTCATTCGTTAAAAGAGTATAAGACAATGTTAGTTCTTCAATTTCAACTCTTATAAAGGATGACCTAATATTTACTATCCGAACTTGAAAGAATACCTCATATTATGCCCAAGATATTCTTTCGAGCTCGTGCTATTAAGAGGTTCATTGCAGGGCTCAATACAAACAAGTAACTGGTATTGAAACAGTGTTTTTCGATGCTATCGCGTCTATTGGCAAACCTTTTTATCGCTTCGCATCGTATGGCAGATTGTCAATGTTCAGCCAATCACAAAAAGGGTGCAGCTAATCACCATGAAAATTACCGTCCAATTATAATTTTCTTTGCGCTTTCAAAGGTAATGGAGAGCATGGTGAATTACCATCTTGTGAACTACCTAGAGACCAACTTATTGATTAACGACTGACAGTATGGCTTTTGTAGAAGTCGTTCTACGGGTGACCTGATGGCGCTTCTTTCGGAGCGTTGGAGTCAGTCCATTCACCATTTCGGTGAAAGTAGGCATATGACCGGGTGTGGCACAGCACACTCTTGTCAAAACTTTTGGTGTTGGTAATGATATCTCTCGATTTATGTTGACTTTTATCAGAGATGGCATAAAAATTCAGTGTGATGTCCATTGGAATAAAGAAATATTTCAATTGCCGAAAGAAGCTTTCAAGTGCCTAGGTTTTCTAAATCGGTGTAAAGCCGATGGCACAATGAATACGTTGTATCCGATAAGTCGACTTATCAAACGTACTGGCCGTATTGCAAGGCACATAAAGTACGTCGTCGCCGTACGGCTAGAAATGAAATCAGCTGTTAATGTTGACATTTTTTTTTACAAATTAAAATTGAATTTGAAAGTTTGGATTTGTTTTGAAATAAAAATGGAAATAGAAGACACCCTTAAAATAGTGTTAAGCATTATATGTTTAAATGAAGCGCGAAAATATCTGGAGATAATGGCGACTGATAATATAACAATTTTTTTTATTATTAGTGATTTACTATTATTTGCCTTTTTATGTAGGTCGAAGGTCGTGCCATCGAAAATGCTTTTGGAATTCTAACAGCACGATGGAGAATACTTCTATCTCCACTGCAAATGAACCCCAAAAATGCAGAAAAAATTGTCAAAGCCACAGTCGTTTTGCATAATTTCATAAAAAGGCATGACAATACATACTGCCCACAAAACTACGTGGACCAATATAATGGAGACAATATGATTCCAGGATTATGGGGCTTAACCATCAGGACATCCAATAATGCACCTGTCCATGCTTTAAGCTCGAGAAATATCTTAATGTTTATATTTGCGAAATCCAACTATAAATAAAATCTGATAAAAATAAAATGGTTAAAAAGTTTACAGTGCAGCAGTGAAAAAAGCACATGGACTTGACAGTATAGGTTCGATTCTACTATCAAAGTGTAGTAAAACCCTATACTCGGTTTGGCTAATTTGGTGACCAATTTTAACAGGTAATTCCGACTTACTCATAGCACTTAACTATGTTTAGGAATTATGTAGCAAAGAAACCAATGAATAAACGTTTTAAACATTTAATGCGAAAAGAAGCCGTTTTCGCTGCACTTTTTTGATTATATGCGAAAAAAATAATTTTTTGAAAGAAATATACGAAAAAATTATTTTTTTCGTGTAAAAAGGGATTTTTTTCGTATAAAGTGTTAATAAGTATAACAATTAATATATATATATATAAATTTGTATTATTATTTTTTAAAAATGTTAAGGCGATTAATTACATTTATTCAACGGATTCTTATCTACATTATTGCCAAACATAGTTAAGCTCTATGAGCAAGTATGAATTACCTGTTGTACAAAAACTGAAGTCACCTTTTTTGCATAGTGTATTTTATAACTATGTTTATTAAATTATAAGTTTTGTTGAATAGGCACGGATGCTCATGCACCGCACAAATTAAACGTTCTTCCATCTAACATATATACAAAAAATTTCATTACAAAGTTAAACTTTTGATTTTTATCTATATTTTATTACAATATATATTTACTTACCATTCTGCCGTTAAGCTGCTGCACTTTATAATAACAAATATCAGCTGTCAAACGTACAATGTATACGTCGAAAGTTGAAAACATTTTAACTTCGACGTACGAACGCATTTGCCGTATGCGCCGTATTCGCCGTAACGTGTTCATTCTGCCATCAGACATTGCGCATGCATGTAAACAACTTTTCTGTCAGTCGAAAAATTCGACTTATCGGACGCAACGTATTCATTGTGCCATCGGCTTAAGAATTACTTCACCCTATCAGAGCTCCTTATATTTATGGCACCTATATTCGACCAAAAATGGAATACAACTCCCATATATGGCCAGGGGCTTCACAGTCTATTTTAAAGCTTCTGGACCGTTTGCAAAGGAAGTTGGTGGTGCCTATCAATGACAGTAGGGAAATCAACTCTATTGACACATTGGAGCATCGTCGGAATATTGGCTGTGTTACACTGTATTATAGATATTACAATGGGCAGTGTTCTGCTGAGATAAGTGAACTCATCCCTAGAGGCCATGTTTCTCTACGTACCACTCTCTCATCTAGTAGATCACATCCATTTGCAGTCTATTGTCCAGTGGATCACACAACTAATTACCGTGAAATTTGGTTCATTAGCATCACAAGCGGAATGTAGAATAACCTTACCACTGAGGACTTTCCTCTCACTTGTCAAATATAATAAGTCCATAATAATAATATACTACTCCCTCTTTCCTCCTACCCATAACATATTTTTCTGATGTCAGTACAGTGCACTGCATTAATAGGGACATCCCCTGAGTGTTGGTGTATATAAAAAGGTAAGAAAATTAACATGAACCAAATTGTATTTCTAAGTTATTAATTTGCATGCAGATATTGAAAAGTTTTCATCTGATGTTATTTGTTATAGGGATTACGTCAGAAATTGGACAGATCATGGCCATATTTAGTAAAATACTCATTTTTTTCAACAACAAAATTAGAAAAGGATGCAATATTTCTGTTTCTTTTTTTTAGATTAAAGTAAAAATTGTGAATCAGGAACATTTTAAGGTAATTCTGAGTCGATCGATATAATTAAAGGTGAGTCTAGCCTAAGTTATTTTTATAGTTACAAACATCAGTACAAACTTATTACACCCGGACAACAGAGTGGTGTAGGGTATAAAAATATCAACATTCGTCTCAAGTATAGTATTTCATAATAAAAGAAGTAAAAAAAACTAACTAACCCATAAAATTATTATACTCCCTTTCTTTGTAAATAAAGTTTACCGTATCGTTTCAGTCTTGCACATCAATTGTAAATTCTACAGTCAAAATTTTTTTTGCGATATGTTTTTTTGCTATACTTTTTTTTTGCAATATTTTTTTTATCGTCGCCACGAGTCTGCCTGCAAAGTTTTAGCTCTATTGGATCACGGGAAAAAGGTTAAAAATATATCCAAAATTTTGTCGACAAGCAGACACTACGAGTTAACATGAAGGGAGTAATTACAGTCTTTCTAGACCATCTACATATATGATACTCTATATCATGCGTTTCGAGAAATGGTCTTAGGTCCAACTAATTGGATATAGAAAATAAGCATAAACCAAATTTGAGTGGCATTGTTTTAATTTTTTTGCCTGCAGATATGAAAAGTTTATTTCGGAGGCTATATTTATATGGGAACTAGATCGAAAAAGGACCGATACGGATAATATTTGATAAAGGCACTTATTTTATTCAAAAACTTATACAAGTCAATTTTTTTACTCATTCATTTATTTATTGAATCTTCACTTAGTGAACTAACAATAGTAATTTAAATCTTAAAACAAATACTTAAATATTGAATTCAGTTTTTCTTAAGTATCCGTTATGAGATCTGCAGTATCTTGGATCTTGGTGTTCTATTAGATGCCAAAGTAGAGTTTGTTCAACATGTTTTTGAATGACATTTATTAAGGCACGTGGTGTTCTGGCCTTTACAAAATGATGGGCAAAGGAATTCAAGGACTCTAAAGTACCCAAACAATCATTCACCTGCCTAGTGGGACCCATTTTATAATTCTGATGTTTTTTTTTTTGTGATGAACTTTCTTATATTCGCAGTGCCAAGATTGAATCGGTCCAAAAGTAATCTCTCATTTTTCGCTTACGAATTTTGATAATTTGCCATCATATAAAAGCAGACTTTCTCAAAATTAACCTGCCATCTTTTAAAAGCCGAAGAATAATGCTTAACGTTATGTTTTTAATCAACGTTATTGGTGGAGACATATGGTCAATTTTCTTTTGGACAGCTTCTAAATCAACGTTCCGCCAATTAGTCTGTAAGGTTTTTCTGTAGACTTAGTAAATAAAATTTAATAAAGAAATAATAATAAAAATAAGAATATTTAGATGAGACTATAGTTTCTTCAAATAGGTTTACCTTTTGACTAGGGGTACGATTAATTCTCTGTACAGCTGTGAGTTTCTAACTAACATGTTACTAAGGTAATTTTTCTATATTAGATGCTGAGGCGGTTCCCCGTAACTGTAAGCCACGTAAGCCAACTAATATTAATTTTACTAGCAGATTTCAGCACTCGACATTCGAGTGCAATATCTAGGCAGCTTTATTTTTCAACTTAGCCAATTCACAAACCAACACTTTTATGGTTTATTATTATTATGAAAGAAGATAACAAACTCATTAACAAACACATTAACAAATTTAATAAAACACACATAGCATATGTATAATAATACCCTATACCACTATGTGGTTTGGTATAATGACTTTGTGCTGCTGTTTGTAACTACCAAAAATATTTGACCTAGACCCATATTTTATTATACCGATCGAATCAGAATCACTATCTCATTCGATTTAACGATGTCCGTCCGTCCGTCCGTCCGTCTGTCTGTCCGTCCGTCCGTGCGTCTGTCTGTCCGTCCGTCCGTCCGTCCGTCTATGTGTCCATGTAAAGCTTGTAATCAAACTGCAGGTCGCCAATATGAATATATTTTAATGAAATTTGGTATATAAGCTTTTATCGACCATAGTATGAACGCTATTGAAATTGTTGAAAATCGGTCAATGTTCAGACCTAGTCCCCATACAAATGACCCCTATGAAATCGATATAAATTGCCATAAGATCCAAATTTTCATATAAATCTTAGTAAAATTGGGTTTGTATGTGTTTATTGTATCCATTAATCAGTAGTCCAAAAATAGTCCCTATTGGACAATTCTTAGTCATAGGCCCCATATAGAGCTGCTTCCCGATCTTCACTTAAATCAAAACAACAAAAATATTGCACAGATTTTTCTCAAATTTGGTTTGTATATATTTTTTAAAAATCTAAGTGACTTTACCAAATATGGTCAGGATCGGTCCATTTTTTGACCTAGTCCACATATAAATATAGCACCCGATATGAACTTTTTCATATCTGCATCCAAAAAAATTAACAACAGTGCCACTCAAATTTGGTTTTTGCTTATTTTCTATATACAGTTAGTTGGACCGAAGAGATAGGATTTCTAAACCATGGTATAGGGTATCGTTTGGTCGGTCTAGACCGACTTTAATTTTCTTACTTGTTTTTATTTTAATTTTAATTCATTTATTTAACAATAGAGTATAACAAGAACGAGTCTTATATTACAATACTGGGGGATATAGGTACAAATTAAATTTGTTTAGAAACAAAGGGAGGCGGCAAAAAATAACAGTTATAACATAATACTAAAAGGCAGATAATGATTACAATCAAGGCAGAAGGTTAAAGTTAAAGTATAAGTAAAAAAACTCGTAAATACAATATATATTTTATTAAAAAAAAAATAGAGGATTTAAAGTGGCTTGCATTGCTTATACTTTAAAAAGTCGGGCGGGTAGATGGTTCCAAAATCAGATGGAGTTTAAAAAGCAGTGCATTTTCGACATTTCTTTCTGATGTGGAATTGGAATGGTGTTTATTCGGTTTCCTCTGTTTGATCTTAAAAAATTTGTGTTAAATTTGATTCTATGTGTTTGTGATAAGTAGACAGCGGTCAAGATACAACCAAGGTATTTAACATCTGATTATTCGGATTTGAGGGCATGTTTCTTTTCTGAGTATAAAAGTAAAGTGGGTACACTTTTGTTCATTTAATCTTATTTTACACCTGTATAACCAGGGACCAAATCGCCCCATTCGTGAACGAAATTTTGCGATCGGAATTATTTTAGTATTTTCCAAAATTAACAATTAAGAAAATTATAGTCGTTCTGGACCATGCATCTAGAGACCTTATCTCTTAGGTCCAACTAATTAGAAATAGAAAATAGGCATAAACTAAATTTGAGTGGCATTGTTATTAATTTTGTATGAAAAAGTTCATATTGGGTGCTATATTTATATGGGGACCACTTATTTATTTGCAGAATAATATACAAACCAAATTTGAGAAAAATCTGTGCAATAGTTTTGATATTTGACAGATTTAAGTGAATATCGGGAATCTGCTTTTTATGGGGCCTATGACTAAAGGTTAATGTTGGGTTACTGATTAATGGATTTAATAAATATATATAAACCCAATTTGACCGAGATCTATGTGATAATTTGGATATTATGGCAATTTAAGTCGATGTCACAGGAGTATGGGGAGTAGGTCTGGACATGAACCGATTTTCACCAATTTCAACAGCATTCATTCTATAGCCGAGAGAAGCTTATATACTGTTTTTCATCAAAATATATATTTATATTTGCGACCTGTAGTTTCATTACAAAGTTTGCATTTACACACAGACGGACAACGGACGGACGGACGGACGGACATAGCTAAATTGACTCAGCATATTTGGTATAATACCATGACCATATAGTGGTATAGGGTACAAAAATTAAACGACAATTGACAATCATCTCTAAATAATAAACCAAAATATGGAATTTTGGCCCCAGTTATCCAATTGCACAATATGACGTTGTAAATGTGAAGATGCTGTTGAGGAGTAGTATATTTGTTGGCATATATGATGTGTAAAGAATGTATAGAAAATACTGCCCTGTGGTACACCAGCTTTTATATACAGAGGCGGACTTACAAAGTTTAACTCTTTAATTGAAAATTTCCTTCATGCCAAACCTTATCGACGTTAATAAAAGTGCTGAGTGATGCATTTTTTCGACAGGATTTACTAGCTTATGATGCTTAATGATACTATGTCTAATCCTGAATCCGATTTAATGAGCTGTGATGCCATTATTTTGGCCAACAGATATAGTAAGCTTATTTACTAGTATTTTCTCGAATAATTTTGTCAGAATTGGAAAATAAACTGATTGGTCTAAATGACTTGACTTCTGTGTAATATGGGTAATATGGTAACAAGTGAAACGTTCCATTCTGAGGGATAATGTTCGAGGCGTATTCTACTATTAAATATAAAAAGGATTATTCTAATCCCATCGATGCCCGATGCTTTGTTAGGGTTCAGATTAGCAATGGCCGTTGCGATCTGTCGCATTTCAAAATGAAAAGAAACAGATCTTTGTAGGTTTACAATAGGTGGTTACTTATCTAAGGAACTTGTAGTTATATTCGGACTAAAAACTTTATTCAACTGTTTTACAAACAATCTCCCTTTTCTTTGTTCTTTCGAGTCCAGCCTCCTTTTAGCATTCTTAAGGTTGGCTTACGTGCAGCGGATCTTTTAAGATTTTTTGTATCACGCCATAAAAATAATCGATTCTTACTGTTGGATCTAAATTTTCGAGATATCTGTTTAATCGTTCAATTCTCTGCGTAAACTTATTGTACATGCTCTCAATTGTTGCTTAATTTGAGAAAAATATCTGCTACATTTGTGTTTTTGAGAGTTTTAACTAAAAATTATCCCACAGGGTTTAATTTTGAAATATTGATTTATGTATACAATAAACACACAGAATGCAAATTTGATTGAGATATATATAACAATTTGGATTTTATTGCAATTCAAGACGATCATATAGGGATCATTTGTATGGGGACTAGATCTGAACATGTACCGATTTTCACCAATTGCTAGAGTGTTCGTCCTTATATGCTAATTTCGCTATAATAAATTCATATTTGCAATCTCTAAGTTGATTAAAAGGGTTACATGGACATCGGTAAATCAATAATAAATTCATAAAATAATTCTGAGTCGATCGGATATACGATACCCCGATACCCTACACCTTGCGTTGCGAGTGAGGGCCTTGGATACAGCTTTGCTGAGGCAATAACTGTACCTGATATCACGACCAATCATGGCCGTATTTAGTATTTCAAAATCCATTTCAATTAGACATAATTAAATTACAGTGGGAGCCCTCTTACGCTCACGTGTACAAAGGTCTTTCGCATTTAAAGGGGCAATAGTCAAAACATTAAAATTTAAAAACAATATATAAAAACTAGGGGATTTTAGCTTGCGGCTTCAAAAAAAAAAAAAAGATCATGTGGGTTCGATCACAGGGGAGATGTGCAAACATCTAGTAATTAAAGATTTTTATGACACTTTTTTAAAATCAAACAGAAAGCGTCATCTATGTGTCACCTATAGCAATCAACTGCAGGGACTCTGCTAATATAAAAATATTTATAATTTTTTATTGTTTCAACCGGTTAACTTTTAAAATTTTTCGTTTGTTATTTATAATTTTTCATTTTTCGTTTTTCGTTTTTCGTTTTTCATATTTTCTTTTTTATTTTTCATTTTTGTTTTTCGTTTTTCTTTTTTCATTTTATGTTTTTCATTTTTTATTTTTCATTTTTATACCCTATACCACTATGTGGTTTGGGTATAATGACTTTGTGCTGCTGTTCGTAACAACCAAAAATATTTGATCTACACCCATCTTTAATTATACCGATCGAATCAGAATCACTATCTGATTCGATTTAACGATGTCTGTCCGTCCGTCCGTCTGAGTGTCCATGTAAAGCTTGTAATCAAACTGCAGGTCGCAAATATGACTATATTTTGATGAAATTTGGTATTTTATCTTTGATCCGCCATGGGATGAACGCTATTGAAATTAATGAGAATCGGTCCATGTTCAGACCTAGCCCCCATACATATGATCCCTATGAAATCAACATATATTGCCATAAGATCCAAATTATCATAGAAATCTTAGTCAAATTGGGTTTGTATGTATATATTACATCCATTAATCAGTAGTCCAAAAATGATCCCTATTGGACAACTCTTAGTCATAGGCCCCATATAGAGCTGCTTCCTGATCTTCACTTAAATCTATCAAAAAACAAAAATATTGTACTGATTCTTCTCAAATTTTGTTTGTATATACTTTTGCAAAATACAAGAGACTTTGCCAAACATGGCCAGGATCGGTCCATTCTTGGGCCTGTTCCCCATATTGATATAGCATCTGGTATGAACTTTTTCATATCTGCAGCCAAAAAAATTAATAAAAATCCCACTCAAATTTGGTTTATGCTTATTTTTTATGTCCAGTTAGTTGGGCCTAAGAGATAGGGTCTCTAAACGCATGGTATAGGGTATCGTATAGTCGGTCTAGACCGACTATAATTTTCTTACTTGTTTAAATATCATTTTCCGTTTTTAATTTGTCAGTTTCAAACAGGTTATTACGTATCATAATTTGTTGACCAATACAATCATAAGTCACACCGATTTTGTCTTACGGTTCACATGTTACGCTGTTTATACCCTATGCCACCATGTGGTTTGGGTATAATGACTTTGTGCTGCTGTTTGTAACTACCAAAAATGTTTGGCCTAGACCCATCTTTTATTGTACCGATCAACTCTGAATCACTTTCTGAGTGGATTTAGCTATGTCTGTCCGTCCGTCCGTCCGTCTGTGTGTCCATGTAAACCTTGTAATCAAACTTCAGGTCGGGAATATCAATGTTTTGATCAAATTTGGTATATAAGCTTTTATTGGCCATGGGATGAACGCCATTGAAATTTGTGAAATTCGGTCCGTGTTCAGAACTAGTCCCCATACAAATGACCCCTATGAAATCGACATAAATTGCCTTAAGATCCAAATTATCATATAGATCTCAGTAAAATTGGGTTTTTATGTGTTTATTATATCCACTAATCAGTAGTCCAAAAGTAATCCCTATAGGACAATTCTTATTCATAGGCCCCACATAGAGCTTCTTCCCGATCTTCACTAAAATCTATCAAAAAACAAAAATATTCCACAGATTTTTTTCAAATTTGGTATGTATATATTTTTCCAAAATATAAGTGACTTTGCCAAATATGATCAGGGTCGGTCCATTTTTCGACCTAGTCCCCATATATATATTGCACCCGATATGAACTTTTTCATATCTGCAGCCAAAAAAAATTAATAACAAGTAAGAAAATTATAGTCGGTCTAGACCGACTATACGATACCCTATACCATGCGTTTAGAAACCCTATCTCTTAGGCCCAACTAACTGGACATAGAAAATAAGCAAAAACCAAATTTGAAAAAATTTTGAAAAAGTTCATATCGGATGCTATATCTATATGGGGACTAGGTCCAAAAATGGACCGATCCTGACCGTGGGTGGTAACGTCCCTTGTATTTTTAAAAAACATATACAAACAAAATTTGAGAAGAATCAGGGCAATATTTTTGTTTTTTAATAGATTTAAGTGAATATCGGGAAGCAGCTCTATATGGGGTCAAAGGGAGCATTTTTGGACTACTCATTAGTGGATGTAGTGAACGCATACAAACCCAATTTGAGTAAGATCTATATGACAATTTGGATCCTATGGCAATTTATGTCGATTTCATAAGGGTAATTTGTATGGGGGCTAGGTCTGAACATGGACCGATTCTCACCAGTTTCAACAGCGTTCATCCCATGGCCGATAAAAGCTCATATACCAAATTTCATCGAAATATATTTTTATTTGCGATCTGCAGTTTGATTACAACGTTTACATGGACACGCAGACGGACGGACGGATGGACGGACATTGTTAAATCAACTCAAAAAGTGATTCTGATTCGATCGGTATAATTAAAGATGGGTCTGGGTCAAATATTTTTGGTTGTTACAAACAGCAGCACAAAGTCATTATACCCAAACCACATAGTGGTATAGGGTATAAAAAAACAATCACCATTGCAACAAGCACCATTGGACTCTTTGGAATTATGTATAAGTTACATTTAAATAATGTGTCTATTACTAGTAAAACTTTGAGCTCCCAATCAACTAAGAAAATAAAACGATTTTTCCTAATATAGCCTGAAATAATTAATTTCAATTAAAATGTCGATTGAAGATTGCAGGTGCTGAGTATGAAAGGCAGACTGAGTCGTAAGATATTTCCATGTGTTTAAACGACCGCCTATGTACGGCTCTTGATATGTTAACATTGCCGTCCTTCAAATTAACATAATAGTGTAGGGTCTTTTTTTATATAAATTTTATATATTGTTGTTTTTGCAAACATCCGTATTAAAACGTCCTTTACTTAATTCCAATGTTAATATGTAGGGTATAAAAAATTATGCAGACGCAGTTGAAAAAGTCTTAAAAGAAATTTTTTGGATATTTTCGCAAACAAAAAATACAGGACACGTAGCAACGAACACATGATAAACTTTGCTAATTTTTTTTAAACAAAAACCTTGGCGTAAAATAAAACTTTGCAGGACAAGGCCAAAGTAGAAATTAATTAAATTTACATAAAATATAAATTTTCTTACTTTGTATTGTGTTCGACATATACAAACAACACACAGACAGATAGATCTACTCTTATATACATTTATATTATGGTGGCGCTATTTTGCTATTATTCAAATATAGCTCTATGCACGATAGGTGTGAATATTTAAAATATATTTTATATGAAAAATATCGTAATATGGTCTTATTGTGTTTTTAATCTCGAAAATATTATCCCATAAGTTAATTTAATATATGAAGTCATAGAAATTATCCTTAAATGAATTTTCAACTGAAATTTTTGAGATTGTGAAAACTGGTTTATCTTCTTTTTTCTAGCATATTTTATAGATTCTTCTGCAGTGCGAAACTTTTGGCTAAATACAAATGAATGTGATTGTGAGTCCTACACACAATTTGAAATTTTCATACCAAAATAATTTGAAAAAACGCGCAGAAAAACTTTTTTTTTTTGTTCAAAGTGTTCCAATCCAGTATGTCAACAAAATTCAAAAGTACATTATATTTGTTTAAGTTGTATATCTGAAACTCAATAAGAATATTGTTATCCTATTCCATTGAAATGCCGTTTCGAACTCCATTTTCTTCCAAATACAATATAATATACACAAACAAAACACTTTTTACATATTAATTGCTTATTTTACTTAGTCGGGGGTCACATAAGGCAATTTTTATTGCGCAACTTTTTGGCAATTCTCTTTCGAACTTGCTTTTATGTCCACACACGACAATTTCTTCGGCAATTTTACTGTTTTGTTTTGCTTTTATTTTCTTATAATTTGACATTTGTGCTCTAGTCCCGATCCAAATATTCTTTGCATTTAACATAATAAATGCAATGGTTTTCCTCAACCAAAGTTATTAATTTTTCAATTAAGTCCCGATTTCATTTAAACGCCATTTTAATAAGAAGCGAAACACCGAATGAACAGAAATGTCAAATATTCAACCAAAAAAAAAAGCGAATGAGAGAATTGCTTGAAATAGCCGAGAACCGGCTATTATTTTTCCCTTTTTATTCCCCTCACCGCAAACATCTATAAACTCAAGAATTGCGCAACTAAAATCGTCGTGTGTGAACTGCGACTTACAACTGGCAACTAAGTCAGTTGTCACAACTAATATGTTTTCAATGTTTACCAATGACTTATTCATAGAATTTTTCTAGGAGTCAAGTCATAATTTGTAGATAGCTACCATTTATTATTGGAGATATTATTTCCTAATTATTTAGAATTTCAATTTAGTTTAGTAAACATATAATTTTTATTTCCTATATTGTCAATTTCAAGAAACATAAGTCATTTTATCTTATAACTATTAAAACACAAAACGTAGAAGTGAGTTTTTCAATTTATAACATGTTCAGACGGCAAAATGAACCCCTTAATTCGCTCTCTGAATCACGATTGCGAACCTTGGTGTTCAGACGAGTGTTATTGTTTCATTTTGACGTTTATATTTTTTGTGCAAATATTTGAAGAATCTTGCTGTCCGTGTGAACATAGCATTAGAGCATAGTTGTAACTTATTAAACAAAAAATTGGAAAGCATAAAAAATTGAATTTTTTTCATGACATGCACAATATATTTAAATAATAAATTAAGCCAAACTTAATTTTTTATTTAATGTTATAATTAATTAAAAAACTTCTCTCCCCAAAAATACATTGCTACAGTTAAAAAGAAATTCCGCAAATAATGACTTCCATTTCGGAAAGAAAAAAAAATCATACTAAATAATATATTTTAGCGTCTTAACACTTTATTATAAGCGTTAAAATCAATATAGCTATGACTCAGTGGCGTAGCGAGAATCATTCCCCGGGCACTACGTACAAAGGGGCGCCAAACGGTCCTCAAAATAAAAAATGGCTGGATAATTTTTTTTTATTGTAATTAATTTCTGGAAAATATATTATAAATTTAGTGCCAGTGTAATATAATAAATGTTAATTCGTAAATAAAAAGGGAAAAAGGGGCGCTAATAGTCTAAATCAAACTATAATAATATATTCATAATAGATATGGCACGTCTTTTCTGCTCGCAGGGCTGACTCGACCTGTGTCTGTCACCACTTCTTTATGGCATCTTCTACGCTATGTGGTTACATAAAATATCTCATTTCTTGATTTGTCTGATAAAATATGTTATAATAAATATTTGCAGTGTACAAAGTACAAACATTCTTTCTTTCAGAACACTATTTTTTTTCTATAAACGCAATATAGCTTACGCTTGTTATTTTAAAACTATAACAATAATAGGTTGTGAAAGTCCGCAACAAATTAGGGAAATATCCGAAATATTAAGGTTTAAGTTATTTTGTGCGTGTATTTTTTAGCTTTGTGTCCTTGTCATCGCGCTCTGCTTAGAATAAAAATGAAATGTTATTAAATATTAAATGTTCGTATGTTACAAGTTTAATGTTAGCACAAATTATAGTGTACTTGCTGACCCGGCAAACTTCGCTTTGTACAAAAGAGATTTTTTGATTGAAATAATTTCGAATTTTTTTATCGAAAATTATCGCCCGTTAACAGATGACGCAATAATATAATTTGAATACAACACTTTTCGAATTCAGTTGAATTCAATATCTTATAATTATGTGGATAGCTGACCCGACTGTCTTCGTCCCATCCAACATTTGGCGAAAATAAAATAAAATCAAGTATGAATTAAAAAAAGAATAGAACGATGATTGTAATCAATTAATGCTGCACAATATACAAATTTTTTTTTTCTGCTCCGGAACGTAAATGAATAGTGAGGATGGTTTCTTCTTGGCATCGTTATAAAAATGATAAAATTATCCGAAAGTCAAAAAGAATATATATTTTTAAAGAAACAGTTATTCAATAATAGACCAATTTTCTTAAATTGAAGCGCTTATGTAAGCTTAAATTTAAGTATATTATTTTAAGATCCAATTTTGCTATTAAATTATGTGATGGAAGACCTGACAAATAAAGTTAATTAAAAAGTCTTTTGATAAATTCACTTCTTCATCTTCTACTATTACAATTAACTACAATTAACTTGATTGAAAATTGCGGAAATTTCATTTTTTGTTATGCTGCTCAAATTACCATTTCTCTTAAATATTTTCCTTCAAAACTATCCCATATATTAAAGTTCAATAATTACTTTTATGGAAGTAACCGCCCATTTTCACACTCACATTAATAACTTACACTAATAACCCATGACATCACACAAATTATCTTCACTTTCCCGTTCAAATTATTTAAGATACTTTTATTATTTTGAAAATTTATTTCATACGGTAGGTGACATGCCCACTTGTCCCGTCCCGCCCATTTTCGCCAGGGCTATTCACAGAAATAACAGATGAACTCACACAAACTTGCAAAGCTCTCCCTATCATTATTCTCGTTATATGTACATAATATTTAATCAGTACTTTGTAGGGGTTGTACCCCGCCCACTTATCCGATCCAGCCTATTTTCGTCAGGTGTTCTTACACTAATAACAAATGACGTCACAGAAAGTATCAAAGCTCTCCCTGTCATGATATTGAGTCTGATATTGAGAGATTATTTTTTTGTAGTTGCCACGCCCTCTGTTCCGATAACGCTAATTTTTACAACGGCTGCTCACAGCAACTCACAGCAATAATAGATGCCCTCATACAAAGTTGCAAAGCTCTCCATAAAACAGTACTCAATATATGATATTCAAGGATGTTGCTTATTTAAAATTTAGCAACAATCTTCCAATAATATCGAACCAACTTCTTAAAAAAATGATTATTCGCGGATATTGCACATTTCAAAACGAAGTCAGTTTAAATGCAACAACAACATCAACTAATCTTCTAACGCCAAAATTTTGCTTTTCTCGACGGATCGGTAATGAAGAGGAAGGAACTAAAGTTATTATATTCACCAAAAAAATAATGCAGCGTACTGCTTCTATTGCTTACTCTTTATTACATCAAATTCGGCTACACAACATCTGCTGCTTTTAATAAATGAAAAATAAAAAAAAATATATAAATTGATTAGCCATGAAAGAAGTCCAAATCACCGAGAATCACTTACGACTTGGAAAGAAACAGAACGAAGAATAATAAGTAGAACGGGGATTGATGTATCATCCGTAGCGAACATTCAGTCCGAAAACGGTGGCAAAATATATTGCAAACAATATTAGCTCGAATGAGGTATTGAATTATACAAAATCTTCCTCTACGTGTTCATATTGAAAAAACTAGCACTTCAAGATGGTACAAACCTATTACCTTTACTTAGACTTATAGCTCAGTTTGATCCGCCACTAGCAAATCATCTTAAACCTGACATTGAAACACCAACAACTGTCTCATATTTGTTACCATAGATTCAAAATGAATTCATTCATCTTCTTGCATCTACAGTTCGAAATCTTATCAAATTATATCAAAAGAAATAAATATTATGGACTTTTGTTTGATTTAAATCCTGATACCTCTCACCGAGAACAAATGTCCCAAGTCGTTAGGTATGTAGATGTTAATTTTATCAATAAAAAAGTTTCCATCAAATAACCTTTTTTGGGTTTTATTGAAATACATGATAAGAATGCAGCCTCAATCGAAAAAACAATTTTAGAGAAATGAAATTCCGATGAAATTTCATTAACAAACTGCAGATCACAATATTACGATAATGCTGCCGTGATGGCACGTCACACATCTGGCATTCAGCAGAATAATGGAAAAAAATCATAAAGCATTATTCGTAAATTGTGATAACCATTCATGGAATTTAGTAGGAGTTACCGCAGCTAAACCAGATCCAATCGTTGCGACATGTTTTTACGATGGGAATTATTAAAAAATGCTTTAACAAAAACTGTCAAACGTGAATCTGAAACACGATGGAACGCCAGAATACAAGTGGTTAGCGTTATCGTCAATGGACTAGAGAATAAAGTAGAACTATTAGAAAAATTAGCAGAGGACACCAGAAGTGAAGCTAATTAATTAATTTTTGTTATTAAATCTTAAGGAGTATTGATCGTTTGCAGCTTAGATTACAAGATCCTAGAATAAATTTTAGAGAAACGTTCCATGATCTTGAATCATTAGCGATTGCACTAGCCGAAATTCGAGACAAGCTCTGTGAAGAGGCAATCGAAGTCTCTTTGTGAAAAATGGGATATTGATACAACAATACGTGTAAGAAGACCCCGCAAAATGCCCGGAGAATTGGCTAGAGATGTTGGTCTTTCCGCAGAAAGTGAAATTTCTCGCGTTATGAAAAGCATTCTTGATCGTCCTTAACAAGAAATATATACACGATTTACACCACTGAGTGACCTTAATTTCAAATTTGGATTTTTACTAGACGTTGAAAATTTATTAAACAAGGATAAATGGTGATAACGACCTTGAAAAAATTGAAAATACTTTGGATGAACTTTTTATAATACAGATTTCAATGGAATAAACCTTTTTATCGAAATATGTGACTGCAAAATGTTACTCCGCAGTAGAAAAGAAATTGACAATAAAGCTTTATTAGAATTTCTTACTTTTATAATCTCGTATGGAGAAGATGTTTTTCCAAACCTTAGAGTGGCACTTCAAATACTCCTGACTATCTCAGTATCAATTGCTGGCTGCGAACGTTCATTTAGCAAATTAAAATTAATTTTGACATATATACGATCAACGATGGGACAAGACGCCTAAGTGACCTAGCATTTTTAAGTATTGAAAGAGAAAAGTTTTAAATGATCAACTTTGATGATATTGATATTGGTAAATTTGCTTCATCAAAAGCAAGGAAAATTTATATATAGTAATTAGTTTTATTAATTTATAATAATCATATTATTTTTAAATATATGTATCTCCTTAGAGATAATAAATATTTAAATTTTTATTGTTTTAAAACTGCATGTTTTTAAAATATTTCTTTATAAATATGTAAAATAAATAATAGGTATCTTTTGAACTAATTCTAGATTATCATATACATTTACAAATCTAGTCTTGTTTTCTCAACTACATTTTTTTGTCTCAAATTTAAAGCCTAGCTTGAGCTTATGACTTTATTTAGTTTTCTTTATTCATTTATTAATTTGCGAGTATATTTTACATGTAATATTATGGTTTTCGAAAGGGGTGGGGCGCTAAAAATGTATTGTGCCCCGGGCGCGAGTTAAGCTCGCTACGCCACTGCTACGTCCGTCTTTTATTAGGCTCTAAGTCTAGCGGGACTGGCTTTTTTAACTGTCCATATCCAGTATTTTTACAGATTAAATTAAATAAAATAAAAATAACACTTTACATTTACCATGGTTGCTCCAGGGTTCACTATTTATGTTTAAATATTTTATTATTTTGTTATTATTATATTATAGTGGTATACACTATGTGGTTAGGGTATAATGAATTTGTGCTAATGTGCTAATAATCGATTCAGAATCACTTTCTGAATCACTTTCTGAGTCGATTTAGCGATGTCCGTCCGTCCATCTGTGTGCCCATATAAACCTTGTAATCAAACTATAGGTCGCAAATGTGAATATATTTTGATAATATTTGGTATGTAAGCTTCTATCAGCTATAGTATGAACTAGAGGTGCGCATGGGCCGTGCTTTTTTTCGTGACCCAAGGGGCCCCCGTGTGGCACACTGGGCTTGGGCCTCAAAATTCATTTTCGTGCGTGTTTCGTGCGGGCCTGGGCCTCACCTCAAAAGCACGAAAAACACAGGCACGAAAAAGCCCGAAAAACACGAAAAAGCAAGGAAGGCACAAAAGGCACGAAAAATTTTTTAATCTAATTACTAATACTTTTTCGATATTATTTCCCATCACTTATATCGATACTACAAAAATGTTTATTTTGCTTTCTCATCACTGATATCGATAAACTACAAGACAGATAAACTACAGAAATTGGAAACATTCAATTTGTGACGTCACTTGTTCTTTATTTGCGTTTTTCCTTTGCTTTTTATGGAACAACGAACGTCACGAACACACGCATTACCCAGATACGACACAGGAGTTATCGTGGCGTGGAAAAGAGTTATTGCTGTGCTTTTTTATATGGTGTAAAAGAGAAAACAACATAAAATAATTATTATTATTTAAACGTATTTATTTGCTGCTCTCTTCTATCCAAACGTCGTATATTTCCATTTATTTACATTTACATACTTCGTTTGTCTTTGGTGGCGTATCTAAGTAATCTGTGGTCACTAAGAGAAAATACAGAGCAAAACAAAAACTAAGAAAATAAATAACTTTAACAAAATAAAAGCAATGTCTAAGCAATTCATACAGGACGGGATCAGAAATAATGATCCAGATATAGTATTAATTGAAAACCCAAACGCAAAAAGCGATGTATGGCGTACATTTACTTTAATTGAGTTTTGTAGCATAATTGCATTCATAAGGTGCACGATAACTTTATTTAGTCACTACTAAATAAAGTTGTCCAAAATATGTGCAATTACAAAACATTCGCTGACACGGAACTACATTAAAGTTCAATGCCCATACGCTGTGCATTGAACTATACAATTGCCGATACAGCGAATGTTTTGAGTTATAAACATTAGCACCATACCACGAAATTGTTGTTGGTTGTTTTCGTGATTTCTGCTGTGTTATGCTTTCGGAGTATAACACAGAGAAAACAAATAAACCTACATGTATGTATGTATGTATATTTTGTTTATTCTGGTTTCATATTATTATTAATATAAAAAGAAATAAAAACATAATAAAGAGAATCATTAATCATTATTCATTGGATTGTAACAAGTAAACAATCACATTAAAAAAGTGTGTGTTTTAATTAAATAGAAGTTTGAAAACATTTTAATATCCTTTTACTTTTTACATGGCGATCCTGCCAGGAGCAGTTCGTGACAGGACTCGAGAAAGGACCTTTTGCTCCTACTAAAAAAAAAGAAACAAAATTTTTTTTTATATATATAAAACAAAGTCCAAATCCAAAACCCAGTGAAAAAAAAAATTTTAAAACATTTATTTGGAAATTGAAATTCCCAAAGGACAAAATAAAATTTAAAAAATATATCACTAAATCGGTAAAAACAAAAAAGGAACATTCATGAAGTTTTACGGCAAAATATTTTGTAGCCTTTAATAATTAAAAAAAAAAAAACAGAGTGCGATAAGGCGTTATTTTGTTCAAAGATTTGACTATAATTGATATAATTGATATAATATAATGAAGCAGCAATCTATATGAACATCAGCTTTTTAACTCCTTGGTCAGAGAAGAACGAAACGGGTGTGGCCAATACACCCGCAACAACATCGTCCACATCAACAACCAAAAAAAAAAAGGAGAACAAGTTTTATCAACAACGGTGACAGTTCGGTCAACCATCAAGAGCAGCCACAATCAAGAGCAGCCACAACCACCCGCAACAACCAATGGAATCATCATTTTCAACTGATAAATAAGTATCTATAATTTTATTTTTAATGTTAAAAAAAAATAGTAATTTGTAAACAAGGAAGATCGCGGCCACAAGCGCTGCAATCAACCTAAATTTTTCTCTAAAAAATATTTTTTTTAAAAAAGGAAGATCGCGGCCACAAGCGCTGCAATCTTTGTTTTATTATATTGTAATACTTTTTTTTAAACGGAAGATCGCGGCCACAAGTGCTGCAATCAACCAATTCATATTTTATTTGACAATATTTTTTTTTGAAGAAAAACAGTGTACAAAATAATTTTTTTTTGTTTATAAATTTTGAATATGAAATTATTAATTAAAGGAGATTTTTTTTCCAATTATCAGTTTTCTATTGAATTTTTATTCTTTTGTGAGGTAGTTTTAGTTTTTCTTTTGTCTTATTGTGAAAATGGGAAAACAACATTCAAAGATTGACAACTAAAGAAGTGGTTCTTTCTATTTAATATAACTTTTATTAAAAGGATAAATACTTAATACTTAATACTTAAATAATTAGGATGCCTAGACGGACCAGAAAATATATCGACGCCAAACTGAATAGGCCCTACTCGGAATTCAAACCATTGACCGAAGCGGAACATGAGAATCAGTCAAGAATACTGGACATAGTAGATAAGGAAATACTAAGATTAGCCCAGGAGGGATACTTTACAAACGGGATAGAAGACTTTAGACCCCCCGGAATACAGACCCGAAAGATATAGAGACAAAGGGGCAGAGTCAATGAGGAACAATTAAAAAAAAAAAAAAAAAAAAAAAAAATATATAATAAATGATAAATTACTTGACATTACTATATATATTATTAATATACCGTCAAGTAGGATTAACTGAATATATGGACACTGAAGTTGCAAATAAAGTGTCATTAATAGAGTATTATGAATGACAAATGGGAACTAATTATAGCCAACATACAATTTTTTCATGAGGACTTCAAGAAGTCATATAAATGTATAAATAAAAATACCTATATTAAAGACGAAACAGTAAAGAAACACTTAAAAACATTAATAGAAAATTACAACAATATATCAAGACTAGTTTCGAAATATAAACTAGATTATACGAGAGAACATCTGAAAATAGTAGTTGACATATTTTGGGACGTTAGAGATAGATTGGTGAAGATATACACCAAATATGGTATAAAAGAAAATATCCCACACGATTACACGGAACAAATTAAATTGAACATTGACAAAACAATCATAATAAGTGCCAAACTAGGTCCCGAGACAATTGAGGAAGAAGATTCAAACGATAAGGGCGACACAGAAACGGAAGTTAAAAATTTTATAGGAGAAGTAATTGATAAAATAATAGCAAAGGAAGAAATAGATATGGCCCAAACAGTGGAACAATTCGTGGATACAGCATCCAAATTCATCTCGGACTACGATGGAGACGTGAAAAACTTGCAAAGCTTCATCGATGGTCTGATAATGATTGACCAATTGAAAGGAGCTCACGAAATAATAGCTGTTTCACTAATTAAGACAAAACTGAAAGGAACGGCCCGACAGCTAATAACAGATGAAACAACTATAAAACAAATTAAAGAAAAATTACAAGGTTCAATAAAAGGCGAACCTGTTGGTGGACTGATTGCCAAACTGATGAACATACAGCAGAGAAATAAAACGGCCAACGCATACACCAGCGAAGTAGAAGACTTGGCGAAAAGAATTCATAATGCCTACATTTCGGACGGCGTACCACCGGCAGCAGCCAGTGAATATACCACAAAAGCGGCAGTAAATGCCATAGTAACAAACTGTAACAATGATAATGTCAAACTTATCATGAAAGCGGGACAGTTCTCTTCATTGAACCAAGCTGTTCAGAAATTTATTGAAACCTGTACAGAAGCTTCCGGAAGTAAAGATACTGTGTTGTACTACAGACAACAGAACAGATCATATAATGGCAATAACGATAGAAATTTCCGTATTAATGACAATAATTGGCACCAAAATCGCCAAGGTACCTATAGAGGAAATAACAATTCCAAAGGTAGAAATAGGAATAACTACATGAATAACAGAAATCAAAACCAACGTGACAATAGGGAACGTAATTATCAAATTTCGAACAACTATAGAGGTCGTGACAGACAAGTCCGACCAATGGAAAGTACGAACAATACGTGTTCGGAAAACTTCGAATAGCCTCTGGGGGAAAAAGGGACATAAATATATATAAATTGAATCTTAACCTTGGTGTGTTTGTAAAATTTTTGAATTATAATACAAAACAAATGCTTGTTTTACTTGTGGACACAGGAGCAGACATATGTCTAATAAAAAAGGAAAATCTTGGGGAAGATAATTTCGTCAACAAACGGAACATAACATCAATTAGTGGTATAGGCAATGGAGTAATTAAGTCAATAGGTTCAACAGATCTGGAGATTTGCAGAAAGGATTTTGCGGTAACCTATGAATTTCATGTGGTACACAATGACTTCCCTATACCATGCAGCGGAATCATAGGGATAAATTTTTTGAAAAATTTCAATTGTAGCATTGACTTTATAGAAGACAAAGAATGTCTTATTATGAGACCTAGAGATTTTCGAACCCTAACGATTCCGATACATCACACGTACACTGATGACTACGTCATTCTACCACCAAGAGCGCAGGTAATACGTAAAATACCATTTAACACTCAGCATGAGGAACTACTGGTATTGAACCAGGAAATAAAACCAGGCGTATACATTGCAAATACATTAGTTCAAGGCAATAACGCGTATGTTAGAATTCTTAACACCAACAAGGAAATTATAACACTAGATATTAATGACATTAGAACTGAAAATTTGGACGAATATGATGTTATATATCCGAATAACGAGCAGAAAATGGACAATAGGAAAGATAAAATCTTGGAAAAATTATCGAAAAATTTCCCTAAAGAATTCAAAAGTGAACTCACGACATTGTGCTTAAATTATTCTGACATATTCGCTTTAGAAACGGAGACAATTTCCACGAACAATTTTTACAAACAACATTTAAGGCTAGGTGATAACACACCAACATATATAAAAAATTATAGAATCCCACATTCACAGAAATTAGAAGTTAATAGACAAGTTAAAAAGTTAATAGACGATGATATAGTAGAACCATCAACTTCAGAATACAACAGCCCATTATTGATAGTACCGAAGAAAGGACTCCCGAACTCAAATGAGAAAAGATGGCGATTGGTTGTAGACTACCGACAAGTGAATAAAAAATTATTAGCGGATAAATTCCCACTTCCAAGAATAGAGGACATTCTGGATCAATTGGGTAGAGCAAAGTACTTTTCGTGCCTCGACTTAATGTCAGGTTTCCATCAAATTGAGCTACATGAAGATTCAAGAGACATCACGTCATTTTCAACTGAAAATGGCTCTTATCGTTTCAAACGACTCCCTTACGGACTAAAGGTAGCTCCAAATTCGTTTCAACGTATGATGACTCTAGCATTCACTGGTTTGAGACCATCACAAGCATTCCTATACATGGACGACTTAGTTGTGTTGGGCTGCTCTGCAAAACATATGTTGAACAACTTAACAGATGTTTTTGATCTTTGCCGAAAACACAATCTAAAGTTGCATCCGGAAAAATGCACATTTTTTATGCACGAGGTGACTTACCTAGGGCATAAATGCACCAATGAGGGCATTCTACCAGATGATGGAAAATATTCGGCAATTAAAAATTACCCAGTACCATCGAATGCAGATGAGGCCAGAAGATTCATTGCTTTCTGTAACTATTACAGAAGGTTTATTGGCAATTTTGCTGATTACTCCCGTCATATAACAGGACTTACGAAAAAGGGAGTAGAATTCTGTTGGACGACCGAATGCCAACAATCTTTTGAATATTTGAAAAACGCTCTACTCAGCCCACGGATACTACAGTATCCGGACTTCACTAAGGAATTTTGTATCACAACGGATGCAAGTAAACATGCATGCGGTGCAGTTTTGACACAGGAGTATAATGGTAGACAACTACCAATATCATATGCTTCGAAATCTTTTACCAAAGGTGAAAGCAATAAATCGACAATTGAGCAGGAACTCACTGCAATTCATTGGGCAATCCAATACTTTAGACCATATATATACGGTAAACATTTTTTGGTAAAAACAGATCATCGGCCATTAACTTACTTATTTTCCATGAAAAACCCCAGCTCAAAGCTGACTAGAATTAGACTAGATTTAGAGGAATACGACTTTACAGTCGAGTATCTCAGAGGCAAAGATAATTATGTAGCAGATGCACTATCACGTATAACGATAGATGATCTGAAGAATATAAATGTGAATAAAGCAGTTCTCAATGTAACAACGAGATCAGCTACGGCAAAATTAGACTTAAATAGAAATAACAATGAAAATGAAAATAATCAGCATTTAACGTACAATAAGCCCAATATATTTGAAGTCATAAACCCATCTGACGTCAGGCGATACCATAAGCTCGAGATGACTTCAGACCATTGTTTATTGAAACATGGCAAAAGGAAAATAGAGAAAATATTAATAAATGATTTATTTACTAAAGGGAAAATTGACTTCGGACAGTTATTCCCCAGGTTAGAATCACTAACCGGTAAATATAAGATAAATAAAGTACGAATGGCACCTAATGAGAAAATTTTCGAATTTGTCTCAATGCAAGATTTTAAGGCCAAGGGCAATATATTTTTGGATAAATTAAGAGTAGCGCTACTCCCAAAGGTGACCAAGCTGAATAATAAGAATGAAATAAATAAGATAATACAACAATACAAGGAGGTCATACAGGTATAACAAGGACAATTGGGAAAATAAGACGATATTTCTACTGGCCGAAAATGATCAAGTCGGTATCAGATTACATAAGATCTTGTAGGAAATGTCAAGAGTCCAAAACCACTAAACATACGAAAATACCAATGACTATAACGGACACTCCGATCGATGCTTTCGATACGGTCTTGGTAGATACAATCGGACCACTCCCAAGAACGGAAGATGGTTTTGAATATGCAGTCACCATAATATGTGACCTGACAAAATACCTGGTAACAGTGCCAATACGCGATAAAAGCGCGAAAACAGTATCCAAGGCTATATTTGATTCATTTATATTGGCTTATGGCCCGATGAGGACGCTCATTACGGACATGGGTACAGAGTACAAGAACAGTATCTTAAATGAGATATGCAAATATATGAAGATTGATAAGGTAACGTCTACAGCGCACCACCACCAAACGCTAGGAACGGTAGAAAGAAGCCATAGGACTTTCAATGAATATGTACGTTCCTACATATCAGTTGAAAGGGATGATTGGGATGAATGGCTGAAGTACTTTACGTACTGTTTTAACACGACACCTTCAGAGGCCCACGGATACTGCCCATTTGAGTTAGTTTTTGGAAGAATCCCATATGGATTCAATAGACTTAACAATATAGATAGAATAGATCCAATATATAACATAGAAGACTACAGTAAGGAAATAAAATATAGATTAGAAGTAGCGCGTAAGAAAGCTAGGGATAAACTTATTAGAAATAAGGTATATAATAAGAATAGTTATGACAAAGGTATAAATGAATTAGATATAAAGGTAGGAGATAAGGTATTGCTTAGAAATGACACAGGACATAAATTAGACAGTAAGTATACCGGTCCTCATCTTGTGGAAAGTATAGAGGACAATGGGAATATAGCAATAAGATCAAAGAAAGATAAAAAACAAATAGTACACAAAAATAGACTGAAAACATATCATGAAAAATAAATACTTAATATCCCAAAAATTTTAATCTGTTATTCTTCACAAAATAAATTTGACTAAATAGAAAATTTTTTTCAAAAATCTCCAAATAATTAATAAAATCATGATATGTACACGTATTATTTGGTAAATTATTCCGATAAAATTTTTTTTTATATATACAAGATTCTTAAAAATATAGAAATAATAATGATATTTAACAAAATTTATATGAAATATTTTAAATCTCCAAATAACAATAATGTAAATTTTAAAAATTTCTTAATTTTAATTTTTTTTCTCAATTTGATTACAACTTATATAAAATTATTTTCTAAATAAAAATCTCAACATAATTAATTAAAATTAGTAAAACCATATGTATTAATTACTAAATCACTATAATTTTAATTTGACAAAAAATATTAATATGAAAAATTTAAAAACTTTAACTTAATTTTTTTAAAACAATAATGTATATTAATCATATACATGTAAAATATTAAATAGAATGCTAAGATCATTCTAATTAAAAAGGGAGGTGGCATAGCCATCATATTAAATATATATTAGTTGAATAATCTTAAAAACTTTAACTAAATAATCTTAAAATATAAATAATCATATTAAATATGTATTAGTTGAATAATCTTAAAAACTTTAACTAAATAATCTTAAAATATATTACAATAAATAATCATTTTAGATATATATTAGTTGAATAATCTTAAATACTTTAATTAAATAATCTAAAAAAAATACACTACAATAAATAATACAACTTAATCATTTGTGTGTAGTTAGAATCATTTTATTTTAAATATATGTTAACCAAATAACCTAGAAATTTGAAAATTTACCCAATAATGTTAATTTAATAATCCTAATGTAATTATTCATAAGCACAACAATGAAAATATTAATTTTTAAAAGGAACCAGACATGTCAATAATTACAGACTAGATTTAAATTAAATTACTTAGTTCTATTATCACATCATTATATATGTTTAACTCCTGAATGTCTTAAGTACAGAAATCCAGAAAGCACGACAACTAATTTTATGAATGACAAGATCATTCAAATTAAAAAGGGAGGTGTAGCATAATTGCATTCATAAGGTGCACGATAACTTTATTTAGTCACTACTAAATAAAGTTGTCCAAAATATGTGCAATTACAAAACATTCGCTGACACGGAACTACATTAAAGTTCAATGCCCATACGCTGTGCATTGAACTATACAATTGCCGATACAGCGAATGTTTTGAGTTATAAACATTAGCACCATACCACGAAATTGTTGTTGGTTGTTTTCGTGATTTCTGCTGTGTTATGCTTTCGGAGTATAACACAGAGAAAACAAATAAACCTACATGTATGTATGTATGTATATTTTGTTTATTCTGGTTTCATATTATTATTAATATAAAAAGAAATAAAAACATAATAAAGAGAATCATTAATCATTATTCATTGGATTGTAACAAGTAAACAATCACATTAAAAAAGTGTGTGTTTTAATTAAATAGAAGTTTGAAAACATTTTAATATCCTTTTACTTTTTACAGTTTAAAAAAGTCTCTGTTGACTTTGTGTGTTGCAGAAAATGCAAAACTATCTTGGCGTATACGAAAAAGCATGGAACGGGAACTCTTTTACGCCACAAATGTACATTGCCAGCCATTTCGGAGACATGTGCAAGGCAAGGCACATTAGATATGTTTTCTAAGAAATTGGTGCCTAAGAGGGTGCTAGAGGACTTAGTATGCAAGCAATTGGCCTTCGTGGCAAAAGATTTAAACCCACTTAACATTAGTGAAGGTAAGTGAAACATACACAGAACATGTATCAAAATTAATTCGTTGGTTTTGGCAACTAGGTTGTGGTTTTCGCGATTATGCACAGGCTCTTGTCAATATTGGCGCTCAATACGGTATGCAAAAAATAGAAGACTTGGTAATTTCCAGAAAAACTTTAACAACCAAAGTTTTGGTGGCTGAATACAACAAATTAAAGGCACAACTAATATTAGATTTGGCGGATCAGACCGTCTCGTTTACAACTGATATGTGGACAGATAGCCACACTCAAAAGAGTTTTGTGTCCCTTAGTTCCCATTACATTAGCACGGATTTTCAACTCAAAGTATCCCTATTAGGAGTTAAAGAATTTTTAGATGACAAAAAAACAGGTGATAATATTTTCAAAAGTGTGAGTGAAATTTTAGACGACTTTAACTTAGAAGATAAATTGAAAAACTCAGTTATAGTAATAGATAATGGCGCAAATGTTGTAAATGCATTTTCTCATTACAAAAGACTTTCATGTGCATGTCACAACTTAAATTTAGTAATGAATGACGTCTTTGAGAAGCACCCAGTTCTTCACGTTAAAACTTTGATTGACAGTTCGAAAAAACTTGTTAAATTTTTTAAACACTCTGAACTAAATAATAAGTTGTCGAAAACTTTAAAACAAGACATAAAGACTCGCTGGAACTCCATTTATATAATGCTCAATAGCATCAACGAAGTGAAGCAAGAAATAAAAAATATTTTGTTAAAGAAAGATGAATTGCACCGAATTTCCGACATTGATTTCAACTTGTTGGAAAAGCTACTTTTATTTTTAAAACCCTTCAAGGAATGCTCTGAAGAGTTAAGCTCCGATAAAGAGCCTACCATTCATATATTCACACTGTGGTCAGAAAAACTAATAAAACATTGTAGTACGTCTACTTTTGATTCGGAGGTTATAACGGAGCTTCAATGTGCTACACTAAACTCTTTAAAAAAACGATTTATGTCTACAACAGTTCATTTAGTCGGCGTGTTTCTTAATCCGCCATTTAAAAAACTTAATTTCTTATCTGATGAGCAAAAACAGCATGTCCTTAACACTGTCAAGAGTATGGCTTTAGAATTTTTTGAAGGTGATAAGTATTATGCTATTTCAGAAGAGCAAAAGTTCGGCGAGTTTTTAGATGATAATTTTAGAAAAAAAATTAAAAAGGAAAGGAGTCTTATAGAAGTCGAAATTGAAAAGTATTACAATTCATCTTTGGCCCCAGGGCAGAGTGTTTTAGAATTTTGGCAAAATGCCAAAGAAATGGATTTGTTAAGAACATTAGCTAAAGCCGTGTTAGCAATTCCAGTTAGCTCGGCAACCAGCGAGCGTATTTTTTCTACGTCAGGAATAATATTAAATGAAAGGCGTACCAGGTTCTTAAGCAGTAACTTAGATAAGGCTTATGAGGCCCATGCCCATCTCTAGTATGAACGCTGTTAAAACTGGCAAAAATCGGTGCATGTTGACACATAGTCCTCATACAAATGACACCTATGAAATCGACTCAAATTGCCATATGATCCAAATTGTCATATAGAACTCGGTCAAATTGGATTTGTGTGTATTGTTTACACCCATTAATCAGTAGTCCAAAAATAAACCGTATAGGAAAATTCTTAGTCATAGCCCCTCTATATAAAGGTGCTTCCCGATCTTCACTTAAATCTATCAAAAAACAAAAATATTGCACAAATTTTGCTCAAATTTGGTTTGCATACGTTTCTGCAAAAAATAAGTGAGGTTATCAAATATCGTCAAGATCGATCCATTTTTCGACCTTGTCCCCATATAAATATAGCATCCGATATGAACTTTTTCGTATTCAAAGGAAAAAAAAAATAATAAAAATGCCACTCAAATTTGGTTTAAGCTTACTTTCTATATGCAATTAGTTGGGCCTAAGAGATATGGTCTCTAAACGCATGGCATAGGGTATCGTATGGTCGGTCTAGACCGACTATAATTTTCTTACTTGTTTATTTATTTTATATTTTTTGCAGCAATCGTAATAAAACTCCAAATTATTAATAGTCACAACTTATTAACTTATTCTAATTAGTCACAATCTATGGTAGTTAATTGCTAAAAATGAATTAATTTATTTAAATTAATTTTCTATAAATTTAATTTTTAGTAAAAATTGCGACCATTTTAAGGGGACAAACTTAGTAGAAATATGTGTTTTCGAATTCGTATTTAGTTATTATTTATTATCTCAGATATTTTTTATTGTTTTTGTTCTTTAATAATTATTTAAAAATAAATAAATAATAAATATAAGCATTAAAAAATTGTGTGTTTCGAATGATGAAACAAAATATATATGTTTGATGATATATTTAAATTCCCAGATACCCCACATTGAGCGAAATTCTGACATTACAGAAACAAATTCCATATGAAATCGCTCCACTCTAATGTATACTTAATACTAGCATATAAATTTTGTGCGTTTTTTAAGTTATGTAAATATTTAGCAAGAGACAGCTTTAACAACGAAACAAAAATGTGCCATCATGAAAGCAAAATGAGTTTTCTCATAATATTAAATTTTGTTTTATATGATTATGTTCATATAAATGTATCTCAATTTTCAGGCAATTCTTGTGGATTTAACATGTACTTGGTAAGACAATTCGGTGCAAATTTTCTCCTTTTAATTAAATTTCCAAAATATAAAAATCACGTTAATATGGAAAAATAAGATTTTGTTTTATGAAGAAAACGTAAAAGTAAAATTATGGGTAAAACTTGAAAAAAAAATGGAAATTTTGACTAATCAACAAAACAAAATTTCTATGCTGATAATTTTTTAATCTGATCTGGTTATTTAGCAGTCTACTGTATGCATAGGCTTAGAGAGAAATGGGAATGGGGAGGAGATTAGAGCCGCAGGAAAATTTTACATATTAATTTTTTTGATACAAATACACGTAGCATTAAGTTCACAAAAAAGTGAAAGAAGTATTTTTGTGATGCGTAGAATTAAAGCATGACTCTTCAAAATAAAGAGTTTGTTACGACAAATATTTTACATATTTACTAGCAGTAACCCGATGCGCTTCGCTACACCCCTCGTAACGAAATAAAAAACAGGCAATACGTTTTGTAGAAAACTATTGTTTTGTATAGGAGGTGCCACGCCCTTTTGTCTCATTTCGCCCATTTTTGGGCATATTAATAACTTATGAACTCAAACAAAGTCGCTAGACTTTCATTATTATAGTACTCCAGTTATGCTATATTAAAAACTTACTTTGTATGGGTGGTACCACGCCCACTGGTTGAATCTCGACAATTTGTTTATGGAACCACTCACATTAATAACTCATGAACTCAGACAAAGTTCCAAGGCTTTCACTATTACAGTACTTCAGATATACGACATTTATATTTACTTTGTATGTGAGGTACCACGCCCACTGATCGGATTCCGCCCACTTTTTTTCGAGTACTAACGTTGATAACTTATGAACTCACAAAAAGTCTCAAGACTTTATCTATTACAGTACTCTAGATATATGACATTTAATATTTACTTTGTATGGTGGGTACCACGCCCATTGGTCCGATCACTCCCATTTTTTCCACAAATCTTCGAATTATTTAAATATGTATATGTATATAGTTTCAGAACTCTTGTTGTCGTAGTACTCCAGATATTATATGTTAAAAGTAGATGTTAAAAATTCACTTTGTATGGGAGGTGCCATGCCCACTTGAAAAGTCAAAAAATATAGCCTATTTTTCTTTCCGGATGGCAGTTACCTACTGTAAAAATTTCAAGACGATCGGTCCAGTGGTGTAGTCTCTTATAAACCACAAACAAACAAACAAACAAACAAACAAACACACAAACATACACAACTCCATTTTTATATATAAGATGAAACAGAGTTGCCCCGCAGCTAAGAAATATTTTGAAAAATTATGAAACATAACTCCATATTTCTGAAATTTTAAATAATTATGACGATATGTAAGCTGGTACTCACTAATGGTCAACATGGTTTTTACATAGAGTTGCCACTCTGTTCCTCTTTTTGAGCATAACTTACAGGGTCTATAAAATTTCTCACTACTAATAATTGGCAAAATCGTAGCTACGGTAAAGCTGAACAACTTTCGTGAACACAACAGTACAATCTGTACATGTCTAGTCACCTTAAATAGCTCATAAAGACCACTTTGTACTTTAAAAATGGTCGTTTTCACTATTTTTGGGGGGCCAAAACATTAAACTTTTTTTTGGAAAATATTTATTGTATTCACAGTTGTATGTGTTGTATGTGCTAAAATGTTACACCAGTTGTATAATTGTTGATGATATTTTCCTTACCAAAAAATTATACCACAATACAACGTTAGCAGCTTTGTTTTTGCGGTGTACTATGTGATCAACTGTTTTTTGTTTACTATTTAATCAGGTTTTGTTGTTTTTCCAAATATTTTTTTTGGATATTTCTTGTAACTATTGTGGCAAAAATGTCTACCAAAGAAAAAATAGAAGGAAATAATTACATTCAGGTAAGTTTTCATGTAAAAGAACAATTATTTTGCTTTTGTTTGATTTTTTTTTGTGATAGTAGGATATGAATATACGACGGGTTGTTGACATATGTATGTACTATCTGACGTCATGTACATCTTTACAACGTATAACTTTAGTACACCTTATGAATTCCCTAATTATAATCAACTGCATACTACTCTGTTGCGTTGTACGATATATTTGCTATATTATAAACATTTTTGGACTTAGCTTTCATCAGAGAGATCACTAGACATATAAAACTCTTCGTCATAGTCATATTTATCACCATCATCCAATAATGATAGTTCATCGTAGTTTTGAGCTTCCTGTTCTTTGCCATCTACCTCCATATACTTTGTTCTTTTTACGAATTCTGCCATTACGGCATTCGGAGACCCCTTTCCTCTATATCTGATGAGAAAAATTGAATTAAATTCTGTATCATTACAGTTAAGATGTTGCTGCTATTGATACACGATATTGTTGTGAATGTACATAACCAGACCCCTATGAAATACAAAAAGGGATAGAAGGTGATAGCGAGGTATGTGAAAATCCTGTGCATCACCACTTACCTGGGTCTCACATATGGCGTAAGTGCAATTATCCTATTTGTTAGATATTTTAACAATCGCATTTTCGGCTTTGAGTGCCTGATTCACTATTCATACTTCTGGTAAAATTGAGCCAAGTACGCTTTTGGAACCATTTTTCATTCTCAACGTTAAAATGATTTTTAAATCAAGCTTTCCATAATTGCGTCAATCGCAATGGGTTAACACAGCATCTTACTCCACCGAAAATAAGATTGCTACTTGCTAAAAAACATATATTTTACCAACATTACTATATGCATCTGAGGTTTCCACATTATGCAACTCTAGGGATAACAGGAAGCTAACTGTAACTTTCAACAACATTATTCGCTATATTTTTGGATTAAGAAAATTTGATCATGTATCCCAATACTCGTGTCACATGTCTTTTGACAACTATATTAAATTCAAAAACATTATATTTCTAAATAAAATTATTATAACAAAGGCTCCAAAATATCTTTTTGTGCGATTAAGGTTCGCAAGATCTTCCAGAGGAAATCGAATAATTCAATATTAATACCGGGACCATGCCTATGAATGTTAATTTTTTATTCTAACTATTCGTGTCTGGAACCAACATCCTAATGTTATGCAAAATACAAGCAACGCCATAGGGTTTAGAAAATAACTATACCAATACTTTAATTGATTTTATTTGACTTTTTTTAATGTTTTTAAATTGTAATTTATAATATTTTAAATTTAGATTAAGAGTTACTGATGTTAAATATAATGAATAACTTATCTGATTCCATTACTGTAATTTATAAGATACTGTGTTTATAAGATACTTGTTGTAATGAAAAATCAAATTTGAAAAATAAATACAAAAATAAATATAAACCGCCATCAGTGGACTCTTTCTTGTCATATCGGAATCTTTGCTAATCATCTTTTATATTTCATTATATAATTTTTGTTTGACTGATGGATGAGAAACCAATTATGAGTTTCTTTGACCAAAAAGTTGCAATTTGGAGGGAAATTGTTGAATTATGTATAATTTCCTTTAACATGAACTATTATTTTGCATCTACATTTTTGTTTTTGGGATATTCTTTGAATCCTTGCTACATGTAATATGTATTTTGAAAACAAGAACAGAATTAAAGCCAGTTTAACAACATGACTGAAGGTATTTAATTATCATTATCTTTGAAGTTTTGTGTTGTTGATTTAAAATTTTTATTATTATGAATATTAATTACATTAAAACATGCCGTGTGTTGCGTCATGGTGTCTGATTTGTTTCCTACACAACCAACATCAACCTTAACGAGAATGATATTATTTTAAAAATTCTAAAAGTTCTATAATAGTAGAATTTATTTTACCCTATAGCAACTTTTGGTAACTGCAATAAATAATTGACCTGGACGTACCTTTTATTATAGAGAGTCAAGGATGATCGCTATTATAGGATTGGAAATATGTGCCTTTTTAGACCTAGCACCTACACAAATTTATCTGATAAGTTCTATTTTAACTATGTTTATCAAAAGCACAAACATCAGCCCAAAGACAAATTATATAGGGCCATTTAGAAGCATAGTCCCTTACTACACCTCTCTAAAAACATTAAAAAATATGTATTTCACTCAAATTTGGTTACATGCTCATAATATAATATACAGCCATGGACATATAAATGGCATAAAGTTAGATTTCAAATAAATGTTAACATTTTGTAAGTGCTTCAAAATACTGATTACGGCGCACAAACGCTCAGTTATGTTCTGCTTATTTATCGTTATCAGCTTTTTTTAAAAGAAAGTTGAAAGTGTATACATAAATTGCACTTTCTACAGGATAATTGAAGTATTTTAAAGTGAGAAGTTTTTGGAAATGTGATCAGGTAAATATACCACAATTGAAAAAAGAGGGGTATTGTGGAAAATATACAAAATAGGGAAAAAAGCGGCGGAAATAGCATATCTTATGCATAGTTCTGCATTCTTTATATACTCCTAACTTTGAAATGCTTCAAAAAGAGTCAGGAAACGTCCTATATTTATACATATATGAAAAGGCACGTTGCGCTGAACTCAATGGCTTTTATCGGCATTTTAATTGGAAACTTTGTTTCCTCGATGTCACTGGGAAAATGGTAAAAAGTGTGGTTTTGCTTGGAATGAAAACATTTATGCCTTCAAAACTAATTTCGGATCAACTAAACCATAAGTGTTGGTTTAACCAGACGTGCAAATATGCAGTCAGATCCAGAGAGAAAGCATTCAGTAATTGGCGTATAAATAAAACACAAATGCTGATATTATATGCAAACAGGCGAGAGCCTAATTTGCTTAGTGCTTAGACGTGAAAAGTTTCTCTACGAAGAGCGCCTTACACTTAAAGTTCTTTGTACTCTTTGGGGCAGCAAAACCTTCTGGCCATTCATTAAAAGTGTTGGTTGTGTTACGCTGTATTATAGATACTACAATGGGAAGTATTCTTCTGACATAAGTTATACTTGGGCTCTAGGAATGTTTTTAAAAAAAGCCTCGAAAAATAAATGTGCGAACTAATGCAGCCTGCAGTTTGATTACAAGATTTTCATTGAGATACAAATGGACAGACATAGGGATGGACAGACGGACGGACATAGCGAAATAGGCTCAGAAAGTGAATGTCATTATACCCTCGCCAGTTGTATAGGCTATAAAAAATATTGATTTCTGGAAAAACGTGATGTGGTGCGACGAAACGAAGATCAATAAGATAGGACCAACGTCAAGAGTACAACCCTAGGTTTACCCAGAAGACAGGGATAGTAATATTATGATTTGGGTGCATTTTCTTGAAATATCATAAAAATTATTGACAAAATGGTCTAGCTTCAGTACTTTGACACTTGAAAAACCTATATGGACTTTTTAACCTTCGATTATATGCCAGTTAAGTGGAAATTTAATTAGTTTTATGCGGTAAAGTTCGACGTTTTAGATCGGCCAGCCCAAAGCCCGGACTCAAATCCACTAGAAAACATGTGGAATGAGGCCAATGTGGAAATCGCAAAGTAATTTCATAATTTTTGTTTTTTTATCAACGAATTATATTTTAATTTCGTTAGTATTGAATATAAATGTTTATTTTTTGGAAAAAAAAAAGAAACTCTAGTTTTACATAAAAACGTAAAGAATTTGTATATCCAGATCAGTACGTATCTGATATGATCCAAAGCATATTTGTAGGCCATAAATGCATTACAATAGCATTCGATTTGGGATGCTCATTACGCTCATTAATGACCTCACCGAGCATTGTTGGATGTAAGATCTTTACCCAAAACTCTTGGTATAGAGTACCATATAGTGTAGCTAGCCTGACCAGAATTACTTAATTGTTGTATAGCTTGTTTAAAATTACAGAGTATTTGATTAGAACCCACAAAGAAATATTAAAAAATAAGCGTAAAGAGGAATAAGTGTTTAGAGGATATAAAATTTAATTAATATTGAAGTTTTTATTATGAAAAAGTTTATACTAATGTTTATCGTCCACTTTTTTTATGGAAACAATGAAAATTTTAATAATTTCTTTTTCTTTTTTTAAATACATAATTTTAATGATGGAGTATAAAATCTAGAAAAATCAACTGATATTAATAATTAAAAAGAAAACAGCAAAAAGCTGGTTTTGAAAGTGTTGGAGTACAATAAAGACGAGCCGTTTATTTTCATTTAAAAGCACCGTCGCACTGTGGTCAATATTTTGAGATAGCGGCCAAAACACCTTTTGGTTTTTGTTCTCCGATTTTAAAGTTATTAGACTCATATGAAAGTAGACAGTAGTAAACCTCGGGAGCCAAAAAAATTAGAACTCTATTTCAACTATTTCACTGAGAACAGGGTGGTCCAAAGTGGGCTTTTTCAGAATTTAGTAAATTTATGATATTTTTAGTTAATTTTTAAAGTTTAAATGATCATAACTTTCTTGTTTTTCAAGACGACGAAATAAATTTTCTGTTGTAACTTAACTTATTTCCTATTACTGGTAAAAAAATTGAAGCTCTACTGTTTTCAGAACAATTTAAATTTTTTTTTTAAAAAGGTCAAATTTCTCGGAAATTTCCTACTTCATAGAGCACAACTCCTGTGAGTCAAGCTGAGTCAAAACACAAATTTACTATTTTGTAGTCCTAACTCTCCCCTACATTCCTATATATACATGTCCATGCATCGGGACTGCACTTTTTGAGCTACAGCAATTTTTCTGACCCAAGGTAAGATATTCGGTGCAAATGCACGTCATATTTTCTGAGAAGTTATTTGTATGTGAAAATGGCTATTATGCATATATTTTGATGAAATTTTGTACAAGAGTTCTTATTGACCCAAGAAATAATTCCGTTGAAATTAGGAGAAGTTGGCCCATATTTGGACCTAGTCCACATAGAAGGGTGTATCAAAATTTTGACAAAAATGACAATAGAACTCTCAAATTATGTGGTATCTGGCAATTCATTTGGAAAAGGTAAAAAAGATTTTATTGCCATCTAATATTACACAACTTAAATACGTGAAAATTGCAAATAAATTTAAAACCAATGGAAATAACTGGTAAAACCAACTACCTGTTATATTATGTTTCAAAGAGGTAAAAAAGATCATGTTGAAACTCCGAGCAATAGTATATTAATCCATGCATTCATTTTTTTTCTTCATTATTGTTTAAACAATGGCTAAATTCAGTTATAGTGTTCTATCTGATATATATTTTGAACGGAAAGATGAAAACGACATTATTTTACATATAATGAATAATCCATTCTTCAAAATATGCGACAAACAAGAAATTAAAATAAAAAACTTTTTAAATACTTTAAGAAAACGGTACATTCAATGTTCCAGAAACAAGAAATTGTTTTACTCACGCAACCAAGAATGGCTAAGAAATAAACTTATTTTTAAAAAGCCATCAGTAACTACCACGGAAACTGGAAAAGGTGGTTGACCAGCAAAGCCAATTGATAATTGTAGTGAAAGATCACGAAGACGCAAGCTTAAACATATCAATGAAGAAGTTTCTTGTAGCATCATAAAGGATTCATTTCTGCATCAAATTCAACCATCGAAAACTAAAAAGGGTAAAATTGCTATCATTGAAAAAATAGCAAGCCGCAGACGCACAAAAAGGATTTTAGAAAGTATGCCGACACCAACTGAAGAAAATAAATTTACTCCAGAAGAAGCATTTGCACTATTTTTGGATTTGAAAATGACTAAAAACCATTATACAGAATTGCGGAAGCGAACCAATGAAAAAAATTGTGGAATTTTTCCATCATATCGAGATATAGTTTCTGCCAAAAAAGATTGCTTACCTTCACCAACTGCTATTAGTGTAACTTCAAGTTCAGCAGAAATAAAATTGCAGGATCTTCTTGAACACACTGCAGAACGATTATTAAAGACATTTGATGCTGACTATTTAAAGCAGTTTAAAAATTGCAGCATGACTTTAATTTCTAAATGGGGATGTGATGGGTCCTCTGGCAGAAACAATACAAACAATGTAATGCGGAAAATTCATCAGATGCCAATTTATTCATGATTTCTTTCATTCCATTACGTTTAACAAAAACTTATATTGGTTCAGAGCCGTCAACTAGTAGAGCTGCAGAGATAGATGTATGGAAGAATGAAATTCCCTCGTCAACAAAATTTTGTAGACCAATAAAGTTTGCTTACAAAAAGGAGACTCAAGATGTCATAGATGAAGAAGTTCGAAAAATAAATGATCAAATTAAAGAACTTCAACCAGTAACATTTAAATTTGATGACCAAGACATTGAAGTAAATTTTAAAATGTGTCTCACAATGATTGATGGAAAAGTTGCACAAGCTTTAACCAAAACAAAGTCATCGTTAAGCTGCACCATATGCCAAAAAACATCAAGTCAATTGAGCCAACCACCAACACAAGACGATAGTTTTAATGAAGCATATGAATTTGGAATGTGACCTCTTCATGCTAGAATTCGTTTTATATAGCATATTCTTAAATTGGGATACGATTTGGAATTTGGCCCGTTAGGCGAAACAGTGAGAAACAACAAAGAAAATTTGGAAAAAAGAAAGCCAAAAAAAAAAGATATTCAAGAAAAATACCGTGAGATAGGCCTTATAATTGACCAGCCAAAGCAAGGAGAAGGAAATTCTAATGATGGAAACACAGCAAGGAGATTTTTTTCCGATCCAGAAACTGCAGCTTCTAACTATAACTGGAGTAGATTATGATTTAATACGACGATTCCAAATCATATTACAAGTTATAGCATGTAGCAAAAAGATAGATGCAAAAAAATTTGGTCAGTATGCTAATGAGACAGCAACCCTTTATAACCAAAAATATTCTTGGAGACATATGCCAACCACAGTTCACAAAATTTTGTTCCATGGGGAACAAATAATTCAGCACAATATGCTTCCAATTGGAGATCTCTCAGAAGAAGCCCAAGAAAAAATGAACAAAGACTACAGATTCTTTCGCGAGCATAATACAAGAAAAATTTCCAGATATTGTACTAATGAAGATCTTATTAATATTTTGTTGTGCATATCAGACCCATATATGTCCAGTATTCGACAAAAATGGAAATCAACCTCATTAGAGTTAGATGAAGAAGCTAAACAACTACTGCAAAATGAAAATCAAAGCTATTTGGAAGAAATTTTTACTAATATTGTTTAATTAATACTAGTTTAAAGATTATAATTTGTTTCTAATTTTAGTATAAATTTTTATTAATACATTTAAATAAAATATATGTGCACTTTAAATCAATAGTAAAAGTTTACTTAAAATTTTATCGATGTTGTGTTCTGTATATAATATATCCAAATGGTATTGATATTGTTGGGAATTTCAGTGTTATTTTTCAGTTTAATCCTCACAAGAATTAGCTTTCTTCCAAAAAAACCAACCTTTGGCCCCTGTGAATATTGAGACTAAATAAATGTCAGGGGCCAAATGTTGGCATTTTCTGGCCAAAATTATGTTTAGGAATAATAAATAAGTATTGGTTGTAAAATACGATTGAAGAAAATAAGAAATTATAAAAAAAATACCTATTTAAAATGTCAAAATATTCAACTTTTACATGGAAACTCAACAAAAAATTAAAATGCATTTTTAACTCCAAATTACTTACGTTCCTATCAGTCGATTTTTACGTTTGAACACGCAAATTGAAGCCTAAGGTCCCTCCTATGGAACAAAATAAATTGCGTAAAAAAATACCAATCCGGCCAAAAGTTATAGAGTTTTGACCGCTATCTCGCGAAATTGACCACTGTGCGTCGTTTTATAAATTTTCTTTTCTTTTGATAACTGATTTTTATAGTTTGTTTCAATGGTGCGTGCTAGAGAAGAAGAAAGCATATATCTGTGATCACAAGCGATAACCGCCTAGGTCGACTTAACAACGATTTGAGTTATGTATGCTGCCATCTTCTATGAAAAACGCTTTATATTTACGTGAAATCCAAATTTCTTTTTATCAAAAAGTTATTAATGAAAACATACTGACCCAACTCGTAGTGAAGCCCCATTACATATACATAGAAAGTAATTTTTCTCGAAAGCATGATATTCGACGATTTTGGTTATGTAGCTATCGTGTTCTACTAAAAACGCTTTATTTTTATGTGAAATCCCCATTTCTTTAACACTGTTTGCTAGAAAGATATTAATACAAATATACTGACCTAAATCGTAATGAAGCGCTATTACATTTATATAAAATTTTAGTTTTCTCGAAAGCATGATTTTCGACTTAGGCGGTTAATGCTTGTGAACGCAGATATTTCAAAAAATCATAACTACATTGTATTCTTAATCGGACCGGTTTCTGGCATTTCAGCCTTCATAAGCGATTTATTAAACATTGTGATAATTGTTATGTTATAATCAGGGCTGGGATTTTCATGCACTAAAAAATCAAAAATATGCGCTTAAAATATGCACTAAAAATCCAAAATATGCACTGAAAAATAAGAAATATACACTAAAAACTTTAAAAATTTCAATAAAATAATATTTTTTTTTTTAAATTTTATTTAAAACAAAAGAAATAAATAATTCAGTCTGTTCTTATTCAAAGGTACAAAATCTTTTAAAAACTTAAATAACTAATCTAAATTTTCGTTTGTATAAACAAATAAATACTTTTTTATATTATCCAAATTGAAACTTTGTCTGTTCGGAAAATGATCTCTCAACGTCAACCGAAATTATAAAAGCACTCTTGAAGGAACTAATTCATTTGGAGAATATTAATTTTCTAATTTAGATCCCACATTTGGTTTCAGATCAAAAATATTTTAAATTTGTTTTATTTTTTAAAATCCTTAATTTTTTTGCAAAACGCGTTGGATTTTTTTCTTAATTTGTTGGGCTATTCTTCTTTCCATATTGTTAATTTTACTTTCTGCAATATCAATTAATTTGACCTAGGTATTAAGGTTCTCCATCTTGTCTTTTTGTCGAAATCTTAAGCCAACAAATTTATTGAGTCATGGAAAGCACGAGCTATCATTGTATGGTTGGCGTTTTCCAATTCCGCTACGTTAAGCAAGAATTTATTTTTACAAACTTTTTCATTTTTATCCAAAGCTCTGACAGTAACATTTGGAACGTAACGCCCTCCTCTATCTGTTGTTTCGTCCATCGAGACCCATAAATATTTTCTTTTCAAAAAGGAACAGATTTTTTCTAGTTCGGAGTCATATACTTAGTCCATATAATTTTTTGTTAAGAGTAGATTGGCAAAGGATACTCTCATTCATGTATGTTTTAAAGAAATTTCTTAAATTTTCGTTACTTATTTTGTTTGCGGAAATAAATGCTTCACATTAGTCCACACAAAACTTATTTGTTGTCTCTGTATTTTTAAGCAACAATTGGGAAGACTTTTCTGTAATTCGCTCTACAGCAGGCCTTTGTGTTTTTGACTATTTAAGTGTTACTCAACCATTAATTTCCTTTCGTGACACGGATTTATTGCAAACTTTACAATAAAGTATTCGAACATCAGATTAAAAGGCATCGTCAAATTCGTTAACGTTTTTCATTATAATGGAAGACTTTGATAGCTTTATCTTCGGCATATATTCTGGAAAAAAAATCTCGTAAAACAATACGAGTTAAACTGTAAAATATACTTACAATTGAATTTCGAACAATTAATGGACAAATTTCATTTAAATTATTGTTTTAAATGTTAATATTTTATTAATTCACGTTAAAATTTCCTGCAGAATCCAGTTTTTTTAAATACGCTGCAAACCAATGAAAAAACAAGTAAGAAAATTATAGTCGGTCTAGACCGACTATACGATACCCTATACCATGCGTTTAGAAGCCCTATCTCTTAGGCCCAACTAACTGGACATAGAAAATAAGCGAAAACCAAATTTGAGTGGGATTTTTATTAATTTTTTTGGCTGCAGATATGAAAAAGTTCATACCGGATGCTATATCTATATAGGGACTAGGTCCAAAAATGGACCGATCCTGGTCATGTTTGGAAAAGTCTCTTGTATTTTGTAAAAATATATACAAAGAAAGTTTGAGAAGAATCAGTGCAATATTTTTTAATAGATTTAAGTGAAGATCGGGAAGCAACTCTATATGGGGCCAAAGGTATCATTTTTGGACTACTCATTAATGGATGTAATGAACGCATACAAACCCAATTTGAGTAAGATCTATATGACAATTTAGATCTTATGGCAATTTATGTCGATTTCATAGGGGTAATTTGTATGGGGGCTAGGTCTGAACATGGACCGATTCTCACCAATTTCAATAGCGTTCATCCCATGGCAGATAAATCTTATATACCGGTCAAATATTTTTGGTTGTTACAAACAGCAGCACAAAGTCATTATACCCAAACCACATAGTGGTATAGGGGATAATTACATATAAAGTATATTTTTATTTGAAAAGTGAATGTGAATTAATGTGTTAGCATGCGATATCAAGTAATGTAGGTTATGCGTCTCTTTCTAATGTAAAGTTGTGTTTGAAGCAGAGCTCCAAAAGTATATTTATTGATAAAATTTTTGTGAGTTTACAATTTTTTGAAAAAAAATTTTTTTTTGTTAATATGGAATTTTTTTTAAATCACTCAAAAATGCCAAAATATGCAAAAATATACATTTATAAATTGAAAATATGCATTTAAAACCAAAATATGCAAAAATATGCATTTTTACCAAAATATGCAAAAATATGCATTTTTACCAAAATATGCAAAAATATGCAAAAACAAATCGATGCCATTTTAACGCAAATTTATTGATTCGTTCTAGACTATCTACAAAAAAAAAATGCATTTGCATGGAAATCGCAGCCCAAGTTACAAATGAATAGATTGTTTCTATATGAAATTTCTTCTACTAAAAATTTTAAAATTTGAACATTAACTACAGTATTAATTGCACTATGTCTGAAACATGACTACAAATCTAACAAATAGTATTGTTGTTTTTATTATATATTTTTTTTTTTTTTAAATTTTATTTATTTATTGGATCTTTCTTTTTTCAGAAACTTACAATAAGTAATATTATCTGGATTTTTTTTCGCAAGGTGTTTAGTTTTCTTATAATTGTGCGAGGGCCATTGTGTCCTCTAAAGGCGAACGTGTCTGTGCGAGAGGACTTGTATGCGATGCCTGTTTCTGTACATATAAGGAGCAGTAGATTTTTATATCGTCCTATACAAATAGGATGTTGAGGTCCGTATAAATTTTTAGTTTATCTATATTAGATGCTGTTCCGTATAGTTGGATTCCATAGGTACATAGGACCTTATAGTCTAAGTTGAGTTTAGAATGAGGATAAAGAAGCCCCTGCAACTGTGTTGTTTTGAGTTTAAGTAGAGTAGAGTTTGTCATCGAACGTCTTTCTGATGAGAGTAATTATACTACGAACTAGTTCGATGGTTCCATGATCTTTTCGAAACCCAAACTGATGAAAGTAATCTTATCGGGCGGTACGATGTAGCATGACTAGAGTCTTTGCCTGGTTTAGGTATCATTATTATATCTGAAGTTTTTCATGACTTAGGGTAGACTCCAGTTCACAAAATAGGGTTAAAGATGAACAAAGCTAGTATATGGGCAGATATTGGTAGCTCACAAATCATTTTTTCTGAGATTTTGTCCATGGTTTTAGTTTTTTTTATTGTTTTAGTTAAGGACGCAAAACGAATTCCCAATGGGGAAATCACAATGTCTTCAATTACTGGTAACGTTATATCTGAACTAGAAGTGTTAGGTACGAACACTATTTCGAAGGGATCGGCAAATAATTCGGCTTTGAGACTTAGCACAAGTACGATTGCTATACCGAATGGAAGATTCATAGCTAGTTGGGCTTTTAGGTTTTTTGTGGCTTTCCAAAGACTATAATCCGTTGAATTTATTGGATCTAAACCTTCTAGATATACCTTGAGAGCTGACTGTTTGTATTCCAATAGAGTATTGTGAAGGGCTCTTTGACAGTGATTTAGTTGGCATTTCAAGATTGGAGATCGGTATAATTTCTATTGTCGTCTGAAATTTCTCTTTTCCATTTTAAGATCTTCATTGGTTGTTGAATATCTGCCATAGCTTTTAAGAGGTATAAATACTTTTGCTGCAGTTGAGATTGTTTCCGTTAACATATTTATAGCACCTTGTATTTATTCGTCGGATTTCAATGAAATATTTTGAGTTAGGTGGTAACTTACATATTTTTTTGATTTAAGCCAGTTATTATATCAATTGGGGAAGCAATATGGCTTTGCGATGGTTTGGCCATTGTCCAATGATACAATAGTGAGAGAGTGGTCAGAATATAGGTCTAATAAAGAGACTGTCGACTGCTGGTCACGTGTGATATTTTTAATGACAGCAAAATCTATTAAATCTGGAGTCTTTTATAAATTTGAAGGATGAGATGGCTTTTAATAGTTGTCTACTCTTGGACGTATTGAGTCGTGATCCCCAAAAAGTGTGCCTTGCGTTATAATCCCCTGCCGCTATAAATTTATTACCTAGGGTTTTGTTAAATGCATTGGGTAAAGACTAGTTTTATAATTATAAATAAAATATATATTTTTGCACTTCGCCGTTCCCGCTATTATTTTGTAAATAGCTCCTCAACATTGTTGGGATGAAACAGTAAGTTGGACTTATGTACTTGAATTAAATTAAAAATATTATTAAATCATTTTTTTTCAGTGGTTCATTGGAACCGAGTAGCAGTCATCTCGATTCTGTACTCGCTGTATATTTAGAGAACGTTGAATTAAACTAAAATATTTGCTCTAAACATTTAATTTACTAATTCTTCTGTATTGTTCAACGTTACCCATTTAGATCTCATTTTAAAGTTATTTTTTCAACTTGGCATCCCTAACTGATGATTTGCTGCTTTCCTCATACACCCAAAGTTTACACAAAGATAACAGATTTTTGCACCAATTTCGCAGCAAAACAATATTATATATTTATATATAAAAAAAAAAAAAAACAAATAAGATAACGCCTTCTATAACACTGTTAAACATTTTCGGGGTCATTGTCTGGGCTGAGAAATTCCATGTCAGGATGAAAGTTAAATTGTAGCTAAGGCTTAAATAAATAATTTTTATTTATACATCCCTGCAGAAAATAGAATATAAAATACTGATGTATATTTGATTTAATAAATAAACATATCACTCATATGTATACATCTTTTGTACGCTGCTAATAGATCATAAATATACGCCCAGAATATGTCATGTTATTAAAAAAATTTAGAACAAAAGGGGAAAAATTATGTTTTTTTTAAACCAATCGATAAACTTAGTCCAACTTGATTTACTGAAGCTATTTGCTGAAGACTAAAATGAGAAATCTTAAGTTATAGCTGAAAAAAAGTTTGAACTGAACATGCCGAGCTCTTTGAAGGTTTGGCCTAGTATTTCCAACCTGACTTGGAATTTCTAATACGGGCATAATACTTAAAATTGATTAAGATATTGCTTCTGAGTCTGATGTCGCCATATAAAAGTCCTCTCTTACAAACGTGTTTAGCTAAAGCTCCGAATTTTACTGGGTTGCGACAAATATGTGTAAGGTGACGCAAAGTATTTAATAGCGTTAATTTTTTATCCTGTAAGATAATGTTTATTTAGTTAGTATGGCTGAAAAAATTTTTATTATTTACTTAAAGATTTTGGCTCTGATTTGGGAAGAACTGGTCTATAGATATCGGGCTGAGTTCAACATTAGATACCTTCCACATGGGTAAAAAAATATTATAGTTCCTTATAATTATAGTTCCTCTTATCTTGATCTGAATTTCTCCTCAGCGTTCTCTAATAAAGCTTCCTGCTTTATTAAAGGCTAGTAATATCGATGGATTTAGGCTTAATATTTCTAAAATGTTCTAAAATAAATAAGACTTAATAATTTTAAATCTAATTTAAGCGAAGCGTTTGCTCTGTGTAGTGACAGCTACCCTATGTATAAGTTACTGGTTTACTTCTCGAAAAACTGATCGAGCCTTTGGACTAGTGTCTTAGAACATTTGCATAGTTTGTCTTGAAAAAGTTCTGTATAATCAGTCAATTTTTACAATAAAATAACTTACAATATTTTACATTACTTTTCAGCCGAACTTGACCAGAAACTCAGCTATGAGTTTAATTTGAACCTTCGATGCAGTAATATGATGGCGGTCTGAAATTTCGTTACTTGTTTCACTTGTATCATAGTGTTCTACTGGATTTCGTTATTTCATATGATTAGTGATAAACAAGTAAGAAAATTATAGTCGGTGTAGACCGACTATATGATACCCTATACCATGCTTTTAGAGACCCTATCTCTCAGATATAGAAAATAAGTATAAACCAAATTTGAGTGGGATTTTTCTTAATTTTTTTGGCTGCAGATATGAAAAATTTCATATCGGATGCTATATCTATATATGGGGACTATGACTAAGAGTTATCCAATAGGGATTATTTTTGGACTACTGATTAATGGATGTAATATATACATACAAACCCAATTTGACTAAGATTTGTATGATAATTTGGATCTTATGGCAATATATGTTGATTTCATAGGTGCCATTTGTATGGGGGCTAGGTCTGAACATGGACCGATTCTCACCAATTTAAATAGCGTTCATCCCATGGCCGATAGAAGATCAAATTCCAAATTTCATCAAAATATATTCATAATTGCGACCTGCAGTTTGATTACAAGCTTTACATGGACACACAGACGGACGGACGGACGGACGGACGGACGGACGGACGGACGGACGGACGGACGGACGGACGGACATCGTTAAATCGAATCAGATAGTGATTCTGATTCGATCGGTATAATTAAAGATGGGTGTAGGTCAAATATTTTTGGTTGTTACAAACAGCAGCACAAAGTCATTATACCCAAACCACATAGTGGTATAGGGTATAAAAAGATTTGTTGTTGCCAGAGACAAAATTTCTTCTTGATGCATATGATAGTCCGTTGTTTTGAACAACATGCGAATATGCGATTGTAAATAGAGCCTACGCTCAAGTAGAAAATGAGTTGCTCGAGCCGAACTAGTAGCTTGACTAGTAAATCTAACATTTTTCATATTTGAAATCATGTAAAAAAAAAATAAATATATGAATTTAGTATAACAAATATATTCTTTTTGGAATTGTGAAAGTATATGAGGAGAATGTTTCCTTCAAGACTCAAAGCATTCCGTTAAAAATGGAAGCTTGACAAAAAAAAAAAAAAAAAAAAAAAAATTTAAAATAGTTGAATGGAAAGTATCTGCTCTTATACGAGTAATATTTCGTCTGAGCCAATGAAATGCATATTTTCATACGGAAAGTGGTCGATCGGTTTCGGGAAATAGTTTGCTTATAGTAGAATAGTCCGGTACAAGTGAAAATAAAGATGATATTCCTGGTATTTTCATGATTCAAAAAAGTATACATTTCTTATATAAATACCTATATTTCTCTTTGCACATGCTTCCAAACATGAAACATTTTAATTTTTACTCCTCGAGCTACTCGTTCAGCCCAAGTAGCTCATTTACTACTCTGCTTTTGAATACTTGTAGCGAAACATTCCTTCAAACATACCGTTATGTATACTACTAATCTCTGGCTGAAATATTTTTTAAATAGAAAAATCAAAACTACATTGGACATGTTAAAATCTCAGAAGTTTAACCAGACACTTGGTATTAAGGAAAAATACTTTGAACCAAGGGAACTGGTCTATGCACAGACGCACAAACACAATGAATATAATGCGGTGTAAACTACAACGTTTGAACCTATATCAACAGTTAAGCACAGCTCCTTCGATCACTCATCAGTCCCATTAAAAGAAGATATAATAAGATATAATTAAGATATATACTTTACATTTTGTTCAACGTATGCTGCCATTATTTGGAATTAAGTCAAGAACACAAAATGATGAACCAATTCAACCAGACACTTACGAGTAAGAATATATTCAACTATCAATTCAAGAATTTCAAACTGAAAGCAATATCACCGATCCTGACCATATTTGGTAAAGTCACTTATATTTTGAAAAAATATACACAAACCAAATTTGAGAAAAATCTGTGCAATATTTTTGTTATTTTGATAGATTTAAGTGAAGATCGGGAAGCAGCTCTATATTCGGCATATGACTAAGACTTGTCCAATATGTATTATTTTTGGACTACTGATTAATGGATACAATAAATACATACAAACCCAATTTTACTAAGATCTATATAATAATTTGGATCTTATGGCAATTTATGTCGATTTCATAGGAGTCATTTGTATGGGGATTAGGTCTGAACATGGACCGATTTCAATAGCGTTAATCCTATGGCCGATAAAAGCTTATACACCAAATTTCGTCAAAATATATTCATATTTGCGACCTGTAGTTTGATTACAAGATTTATATTGACACACAGACGGACGGACGGACATCGCTAAAACGACTCAGAAAGTGAGTCTGAGCCGATCGGTATAATAAAAGATGGGTCTAGGTCAAATATTTTTGGTAGTTACAAACAGCAGCCAAACCACATAGTGGTATAGGGTATAAAAATTTGTAGCAAGTGGACCGAGTAGATAAACAAAATTCACCATTTAAGTTTAATACTCAACTTTTGAGAGCACATCGACTTCGCAAATATCCAAAAATGTTTGGATTTGCCACCTAACTTCAAAAATGAAATAATTTGCAGTAATTGCAATATGTCTGAAAAATGACTAAATCTAACAAACAAAAAATTTCTTCGCTTCAAAGCGTCATCTCAAATATATGTAAAAGTGCATATGTAGGTATGTACAAAAACCGTACATCACATATGACAACTCTTACGAAAACTGAGAATAGTGGAAATTAGAAGTATAAATGCAAAAAATATTCAAAATTCAAAAATAACGATTGTTTGTTTGGACAGAGTTGTATCTTTTGAAATTAATACAAAGTAAAGCTGTATGGTACGAAAACTGAATCTAACCACACTGCTCGTAGGCCTGACTTTAGGTGAGTGTGCGCTGACCAAAAAGTGCAAGTACGAGTGTATGTGAAGGTTCATGGTTCAAAACCTCACGGCCGCCCTAAGTAGAAAACATTTTCATATTGAAACAATCTATTCAATTAAAACATAACAATTATCACAATGTTCAATAAATCGCTGATGAAGGCTGAAATAACAGAAACCGGTCCGATTAAGTATACAGTGCAGTTATGAATTTTTGAAATATATGCTTTCTTCTTCTTTACTACGCATCATTTAAACAAAATTAAAATTTGCAGTAATTGCAATATGTCTGAAAAATGACTAAATCTAACAAAGAAATAATTTCATATCATTGAATTATCTTCCTAAAATAATGTTAAGCTTTAACTCTTAAAAAAAATTGCTTTCGAGCTGGTATTAGATGACCCGTTATTATGTTAATTACAATTCCAAGTTTTGTCAAATGGAATGGCGTGTATGTATAAAAAGTCTGAAATTCGGAGTGGAGGGTGCAATCCTATGTCATGATTTTGGTGACTAAATTTGGAGGGTATTTATTGTTTTTATCTAGTTGGTTGTAAGACGACTAATTTGATATAGCCAAAATTTTCATTAAAAATTTATTTCTTTTAACACTGTTCATAATACTTTGAATACAATTAAATCACAAAATTATTCGTTTTCGATTTGGGAACCCAGAAAATTGTAAAATTCTGATGGTGAGTTTCAACGAGGGTTGCCCCCTTATTTTTAACCTTATTTTTAAGAGATTTTCTGATCTCCGCCATTTTTTGCGGTTTTCGAACTGCCAACCTTGTGTGTAAAATTTTAACCACTTATGCTCTACGCCGACTACTTTTCGGGATATAAGTGATTTTATATATCCCGTCAAAATGTGTATATATATACTAGACTGGTCGCAGCTTGTATGAGATTTTTTTAATTTTTAATATGTGCGTTGTCTAAAATATGAGGTTTGCTGTCATAAATGCGGTTTTAATTTTTTAGATCAATCCGACGCGTCGCGACGGTGTCTATTATGGCCCAAAGTACCCGAAGTGTGTTTATATGGGGAAAATATGACTTTTTTTTCTCAGATTATACGAAAATCTCGTTCTACATTTTAATTTTTTCGACAAGTTGTTATATGAGTCGATGTATATATATATATATTTCCTTTATTTATGAAATTTACAGAATAAAAATTTGAGATTTGCATTCATTTTTCATCATTCTTATCCATGTGTTTCGGGGCCTACCAGGATTTCTATGACCCTGGAGATTCCAGTCCAGTGCATGTCTTGCGATTTCGTCAGGTGGCCTTCTCAAGATGTTACCTATCCACGTCCATTTGCGCCTGCAAATTTCTGATTCAATTGGTTTGCAGTTAGCCATCAAGAGCAGTTATTCATTGGATAAGCAGTTTGGCCAGAAAATTCGCAGAATTTGTTTCAGGCACTTATTGCAGAAGGATTGCAATTTTCTGCATGTAGGTTGCACTGTACTCCAGGTGCTGCAACCAAACAACAGTACCGATTTGACACTACAGTTAAAGATTTTTAGTTTTGTGGTAGTGGTTATATTTTTCGCTCTCCATATTCTGTGCAGGGAAGGGAATGCGGTCCGGGCTTTGTTGATTCTATCGGTAATATCGGCACTGGAGCCTCCGTCTTTGCAAATTGTGCTGCCGAGATATGAAAAGGAGTCTATATCCTCGATCAGTTGTCCTTGGAGTATTAGGGGTGTCGTATTGCTAGTGCCAATCCGCATCAGTTTTGTGTTTTTTACATTTATTTTGAGGCCAACTTTATTGGCATTAACGGATAGGTGGTGAATGAATCGATATCAGTACTAAATTATCTTTTCATAATAATAGAATAAAATCCTGCCAAGAAATAGCAAATGTTCAAGACCACTTTTGTGCCAAAAAACACTAGGTAATAAAAATTGACGGAAATTTTTTAAACTTTAAGAAATAATTTAAAGCCTTAATTTTTTTTTTGTCTCTATACCTATGAGAACTCAGACATGAAGTATTGTTTTATTACCACGTTTTCAACCTATTGCGCAATGAGACCAAAGATGGAATTTTTTTTTGATAAAATTTTGAAAACTCCTTTTTTAAGTTTTAAAAAATTTTCTTAAACAAAATTTAAAGAAATGGTTCTGGCACCTTAGGGTTTTGTTAAGTATATACGAAAGATTAACTGTGTGAACTTTTGAGTCAATTCCTCTGCCAGAATTTTTTTTACAAGGATTTGTTTTTGCGGATTTCGAGAAAAATTAGATTTTTGTGAAGTATTCAGTAAATGTACTCTTTCTAAATACTTTTCTTCTTTTAAATATTACATCTTATCTTAATAGCCTATGGTTTCGGAAAAAAATAATATGACCTCATTAACCGTTTTGGACTTGGGGGCACATATGACCAAAAATTTTGATAAATCCGAGAACGTTAACCCATTTTTAAATAAATTAAATTAAATAAATGATTTTTATTGAAACAATATGCTTGTATGTATAAGCTTTTTAATATTATATAAGCGTTTTATTTAAAAATAAATTAATTAATAATAAGAAAATGTTTTAAATCGGTTATCTCGAAACTTTGATGCCCTAAATCTGGCTTTGACGTTAGCATTAATGTATGGACTTATTTCACTATTTATATACCTAACTTGATATATTATTGCAACTAACACATTGAATTTTAGCGGACGGACGGACGGATGGATAGACGGACATTGCTACATCGACTCAAGTTGTTATAAGCATCAATAATATACATATATAGTTTATGGGGTTGCAAAGTAATTTTTCGTTGCGCTAAAAACGGAATGAAAAACTAATATATACCCTCTGCACAGTGGTGTGGAGGATGTAAAATGCATTGGTTCAGAATGGATTAATAATGTGTTACCGATCTGTTTAATATCCATAAAGTAATATCCCGAAGTATAGTTTCTCAAAAAACACTTTTTTTTAAGTAAATTGTCTTAAAAGATGTACCTTTTCTGAAAAATTAATCTTTGACTGCCTAAGAAGTACCTTTTGAATCTTAAAAACGTGCCTTTTCTGAAAAGTTTTGTCTTTTGCAGTCCTTGGATCCTTGGTATAACAAAAATCACATTTTGAGTTTAAAATGTTAACTAAGGCATACATCAAAATATATGTATACATATTTTTAATGGCGAAATATTTCAAATTGCGCCTTACAAATAAACTACCTAGTTTTATAAATATTTTTCGCTTATGCTTACGAAATTTTAGGGCTTAATTTTGCCAATAAAAAATAGTTTTTTTACAAAGTATACTACGATTGCGAACAAAAAGTGCTTAACATTCCCGTATTCATCTTGTCAGTATGTATCGTTTAAAGAGTATTTCCGGCGCGTCACGCTAATTTTTATATTTCATTTAATTACTTAATATCTTGGAAACATTACTTATACCTGTAACATATTAATTAATAGCTTTTAAAATATCTATTGTACTTAACTGTTTGTGTGTATGCATAAACCAAACATTTATTTGTGAGCACGAACGCAAAAATTATTATCTGTAAACACAACTGTCTCGTTCTCCGACAATACTAAAGAAATTTAAAAATAAAAACAGTTTGATAAATTAAATTGTTTCATATTTACTGGATCAAAAGATTATATCATATTTTTTTCAGTGCCAGATATTTATTAGTTGAACAAAAGATTTTATAATGGAACATTAAATTAGGAAATGGTTCTTTGATTCGAGGAGTGTGATTACACGTTCCTACATGGGATGCATATATGTATATTACGGTGGGTCAATTATTTTTATTCCATAGGCTCATCGCGACTCAGGTACTATGGGCTATAACAAGTATATTTGACCAAGGAACCATACCTCTAAAATCATTTTCGAACCCTCCAAAATTTCGATGAAAAAATCGATTTATGTCGTACCCCTTATAAAATTAGGTTTCGAAAATGATTTTAGACGTATGGTTCCTGTCTCATAGTACCAGAATCTCGATAAGGCCATGGAGATTTTTCGGCCTCCTATAATTTGACCCTTTCTAATGTATATACATATAAAACAAAGTCGGCTGAGTTACACAATTTAGAACTGAAGAACGCCTGGACCGATTTTAATAATTTTTGATTTGTTAGATACGTCTTCACCCCTTGCAAATTTCTTCGACGTTATCTACTACTATGGAAATAGATGAAGGATTGAACTTTCGAACTGACGTTTTAAATTGATTTGATTTGCCAGATCTTTCACCACATAATTTACTCCTCGAAATTGAATCACCAATTATACGGCATCGAAACCTAAACGTACCAAAATTATGTAAGGGAACGCGGTTTGTATTCAAGAAAATATTGGGTAATATTATTGAATCAACAATTACACACGGGAACAGAATTGAATTTTTTTGGTATTGACTGGAACTGGAACTAATTTGAGGTCGCTGATTTCAAATCTGCACTTGTTTTTTTATCAGCTCGACTTTTCGCGATATACCGTTATGTCCAAAATTAAGGCACTTTCACTACATGTATTGCAATAACTTAAAGACGGTGATTTTCAAAATTGTTTTTTCTTAAGCGTAATTTTTACCTTTGGAAAACAATCAGATTTAAAAACAAGTAAGAAAATTATAGTCGGTCTAGACCGACTATACGATACCCTATACCATGCGTTTAGAAACCCTATCTCTTAGGCCCAACTAACTGGACATTGAAAATAATCAAAAACCAAATTTGAGTGGGATTTTTATTAATTTTTTTGGCTGCAGATATGAAAAAGTTCATATCGGATGCTATATCTATAAAGGGACTAGGTCCAAAAATGGACCGATCCTGATCATGTTTGGTAAAGTCTCTTGTATTTTGCAAAAATATGTAGAAACAAAATTTGAGAAGAATCAGTGCAATATTTTTGTTTTTTAATAGATTTAAGTGAAGATCGGGAAGCAGCTCCATATGGGGTCAAAGGGATCATTTTTGGACTACTCATTAGTGGATGTAATGAACGCATACAAACCCAATTTGAGTAAGATCTATATGACAATTTGGATCTTATGGAAATTTATGTCGATTTCATATGGGTAATTTGTATGGGGGCTAGGTCTGAACATGGACCAATTTCAATAGCGTTCATCCCATGGCCGATAAAAGCTTATATACCAAATTTCATCAAAATATATTCATATTTGCGACCTGCAGTTTGATTACAAGCTTTACATGGACACACAGACGGACGGACGGACGGACATTGTTAAATCAACTCAGAAAGTGATTCTGATTCGATCGGTATAATTAAAGATGGGTCTAGGTCAAATATTTTTGGTTGTTACAAACAGCAGCACAAAGTCATTATACCCAAACCACATAGTGGTATAGGGTATAAATACCCAATGGCTGATTAATGGTTGTTTAAAAAAAAAAAAAAAATTAAAAAAAATTTTAATTTTGTATATTTAAAAATCATGAAAAATCCAAAATTGAAAAAAGTGTAAAGTGTAAAGTGTAAAAAAAATTTTAATTTTGTATATTTAAAAATCATGAAAAATCCAAAATTGAAAAAAGTGTAGTCTTATTACTTTCGCGTAAAGTCACGTATCGTGTGAACAAAATGAGACACAGATCATAAAATCGATGAATGCGTTTCGCTTTAATGCACAATTAAGTGAAGGTACCTCATTTTGAAGTCAAGGAAAAGCGTTCATGACTTTTTATCAGTAAATTGTGAACAAAATCAAAAGTTGTGCACCGATTTCGATGAAATGAAGCTCATTTCATTCGAAATATATTTATCTAAATGCTTTTAGACCAAACCTGTGATCTATGTCACATTTTTATTTTTTATAATTATTTAAAGAACAAAAACAAAAAATTTTTTTTTTAAATTGTTCTTTTTTTCCAAAACATCCACGATATCTCTGAAACTGCTGGACAAATTTAAAACCAATGTAAGGACGGCTTAAAGACATTATTGCTGGCGTGTTTAAGATTTTTTTTAACTGAATATTATGAACGGTTTTCAAGTTATTCCAATATAGGTAGTGGAAGTGCCTTAATTTTGGACATAATGGTACATGGCGAAAAGTCGAGCTGATAGAAAAAACCAAGTGCAGATTCGGATTCAGCGTCCCAAGTAGCTTTAGAAACAACATTCAGTTCTTAATCAACAAAAACCTTGTTCCCTTGTGCTATCAATGGCAAATTCAAAGGAGAACATATTATATTGCCAATTTCACGGTGATTCGAACAAATTCTCCAATTGCATTTAAAGGCAGACGAAGATAGTATTATGTGAATCAAAATTAAATTTGTTAAATCGAAAATAAAATTTGAGCTTAAAAAAGAATGCCTACCGTAATTAAAATACATGTCAAAACAAATCATGGTATGAAATTTGATTCTCATGATCTCCATGGGTTTTAGATAGAGTTGTCATCATGTGAAATGTTGTATATTGTTTAGATGCTCTTTAAATGAAGCGATATCTGGTCATCTGGAAATTTGAGCATAACGGCATGTCAAAAAGGCATCATTCTTCTAACGAAATTCAAAAAAAGTTTCTAAAGGGTTACGAGTGTGAATAGAATTCGCTACAGGAACAAGATATCGCCACAATACGCACTAAATAATCAATTTATTGGATTAATGATTTCAACATCGAATAGTCTCCCGGAATTCTGAAGCCAATTGGCCGTAAGTACCGTGCGATTCAACGCCATACGATTTCTCTCTTTGGCGTTTTTTGAAATCTCAGGTCTATCTGAATAATTACAAACAATTCCTGAGCTCAAGGTTCGCGTGTCATTTGTGGGATATAGCCCAATCTTTGTCGAAATATCATCGAAATTTTCATGCAACGAGCAAGGGCCTATGCTCAATGCCGTTGAGGTCGTATGTGGGATATTTTATTCCATACATAATCGAAACATGTCTATTTTACAATGCAATAAAATATTATTACTCGCTGAAAAAAAAAGAGTTTTATCTTTTAATTCAAAAGAGCATTTTTAAAGAAGGTCCAGGTCACTAATGGTTATCACCAGAACTGATATTATTTAGGAATCATCATAAAATATTTCAAGCTTTATTATTCTCAGACAGCCAAAATGCACGATTTTTTCCGATATAGCAGATGGCATTCCAATGTATAGTACAGATACACAGTAAAGCCATGCATCGAAGAACTTTTGAACATAATTTTTTTATGTTTGTGCGGCGGATGATTATAGAAGAATACGTAATACATACAAATGTACCTAGAATAATTAAATGTTTTTAATAAAGTACTCGTACTACGGAGCGAGTTCATAAAATTAGTTACAAACGTAATAATACATTTAAAACTATTGAACTTCAAAGCAAATGTTTTCAAAAATGAGACTTCCCACTCAAGATGTGTAATTTTATTTGTTTTTTTTAATCTACCAAAACTTCATAGAATTTTAGAAACTAAATGTATTTGTCGTCAGGGCGGCTGGCTTTTAAATTTAATAATGACGCTGCTAGATGATTTAGTAGCGGTAGCAAATCAACAGCATCCGTTTTTTGTCGTTTCATTTTGTCGTGATGCAATTGTTAATGGGTTTATTTACTGTTTTCAACGATACTAAATTATATATACATATATAATTTATTTTTGGTTTCTAAAGGGGGAAAAAGACCACATCGAAACTGATTTGATACATAAATTATGACATTGAATGATTTCAACATAAAAGCAGTAACGCATCGTCATCATCAATATAGTGTTTGCTATGACTGGTTGTTATTCTGTTTAGTTTTACTACTTTTAATGTATAATTACTATTTGTTATCCATAGGAAAAGAGAAAATAAAACGGATACTTGATATTTGTATGTTCTCTAGTATTCAAAAGTTGAACATAAATAAAGGCATATAACTAATGGAAACATACTCAATTACATCTGACATTAATAAACCCAGTAACAGTTTCGAGAACTTAAATTTACCTTTTTAAACTACTCGACAGCTCAAAGTGTCCCCTTATGACCTACTCAGTCAGAATGTAAAGCGTTAAAAAAAAAATGATAAAAATATTTATGAGTCATTTGAATCTATTTTTCAAATACTCAAGAATTTTTTACCAAATGGTGTGTTTTAATGTATTTGTGATTATTCGACCAATGATTATTCAATGCTTTGCCAGAATTTCAAAATACAATCGATCGAGCTATTAAAATATTAATCTTTCGTCGTGCCAACACTTGTATTACCTTTTAAACTGCTTTGCCAATGCTTTGCAGTTCAAATTTTTCAGCATGTTTATTTATATTTTATTTTTATGTCCTAAACCATTGTGTGGTCAGGGTTTAATGAAATTAGTTTAGTTTGCTTATTTCATTTTGGTAACATTTTCAGCAAAACATGGGTCTTAACTTAGTAGAAGTACATACGTTGTTAAATGTACGATATTTGGAAGTATAAAAAAGGAAAAAAAAAATAATACTAATGCCATAAAATAATTTAACAATTAATAAAAACAAAAAAAGAAATATATATATTAATAAATTAATGAATGATTAGTTAAATTTTGAAGTAAAAATATTAAGAACAAAGTTCAAAAATTCTTTTCTTAAAATGTAACGCGTTGCTGGTTGCTCTAATAATTGGTGGAATAATATTCCAAAGACGAATTGTGGTAATGTAAAATTACCAATTTGATATTAGCGTATGTTTTATCTATAATATTAATAGGCTAGGCGATTACTTGTGACCGATGTTTTGTTCTACAGTTTTATCCCGATTTTGACCAAACGTATATTATTTGAAAGGTATTTCTTTTTAGCCGTTTTGCAGATTTACAGATTTTTTAATTTTTTCCTTTATTTTGAGTAAATTGCATTTAAAGTTGGTACTAACACATACATAAATTATACATATGCTATGTCTGTGTGTTTTATTAAATTTGTTAATGTGTTTGTTCATGAGTTTGTTTACTTCATTCACAATAATAATAAATCATAAAAGTGTGCGTTTGTGAATTCGCTAAGTTTATAAATAAAGCTCCATAGAAATTGCACTCGAATTTTGAGCGCTGGAATCTGCTAGTTTGAGTTATTGTGTTATTTCTCCTGTGTCGGTTGAAATTGATTCGGTTATACAGATAATTAGACTCACGGGTTGTTATAATTTTTTGTAAAATTATTAGAGTTCTAATCTTCATCAAGCTGGACGCCAAACATTTTCTTTGCATAGAGAGTAATATATTCATAGTAACCAGAAACTTAAGACCAAAACGTACCTTGTAATATTATTATATGTTATGTTTAGTCTCGATTTGTTATATGCATCACAACTTGAAAAAATTTTATAAGCGTATATTAAAATAGGTATAAATACGTTTTCGCGAGCAGCAATCTGATTTTAAGAGGGGTGCAATGTTGAGGTGGCCATAAAGTTCGTAGTATCGAGAAGGTTTTTCCCGCGTTTGTAATATGATTTGACCAGGTTATTAAAAATGACATCTAGATTTTTGGCTTTATTGACTATTTCTATTTTTTGGTTGTTAATATAAATGTTGGGTATTTCGACAACTTTCTGCGTTCGCTTACGTAGTAAAATTCATTTTTTTTTTTGGATTTAGACTTAAGTCAGTAGCCCAAAAAAAAAACACGTTCTAAATCATCATTTAATGTTTAATTATTCAATTTGCTCCGTTTAACTGCTAATGTACAATTGAAAATCGTCAGCATACATTCTAATATTTCAGTGTATCAGCTGGTCTGACAAATCAGTTGCATAAATGCAAAAAAGAAGAGGTCCAAGGATGGAACCTTGTGGTACACCCTTAGCGATGGGGAAGAAATTTGAAGCTGTTTATGAGTTGTTTTCTACATACTGAAAATTGTGCTGATGTTTGTAACCATCAAAGATATTTGACTTAGGCCCCCATTTTAATAACGATGTCCACCCGCCCGTCCGTCTGATTGTCTGTCCGTCTCTCCGTATCTCCGTCTGTCTGCTGTCTATCCGTCTGAGTGTCGATGCGAGTTTTGTAATCAAAATACAGTTTGAAAATACGAATATATTTTATTTTATTAAATTTGTTATATAATGTAACATAAATCATATTCGTTGTTACGTACAGGAACATTTTTTAAAAAGATCATATTGCTCACAAAATGATATAACGATCAAAACTGTTTGCATTGTACAACCAATGTTGTGGTTGCAGTAGCATAAGCTAGACGTTCTCAGTCCAGCTGGTATAACATCCACTGCGGCCAGTGAACCCTTTTGGTGTTGTGCAATGATCGTTGTGTTATACTTATATATCTAGTTAAAGGTGTTCTGTCCGTTGCTATACTTCCACTTTAAACGGAACTGATATGTAAGCATTTATATACTATAAATTAAGTTCGATTGTATTCTAAAAGGCACTTTGCAAAATCTATGAATAGAGCACGAATCATAGCTGCTCAGCAAAGTTTAATAAATGAAACATTCGAAATACAAAATTCAATTGTTTTATTTACAATAAACTTATATTATCCATAAGATGAAAGCTATTGCAATTGGTAAAAATCGATCCACTTTCAGACCTAGTCTCCATACAAATTATCCCTATTAAATCGAGTTAAATTGCCATAAGATCCAATTTATCATATAATCTCGGTCACTTAAATCTTTCGGAAAACAAAATATGACAAAGGGATCTCTTAAATTTGGTTTGTATATGTTCTTGCAAAAAATAAGTGACATTGCTTAATATGGCAAACAGGAAAATACTGTCTTTGTTCTTACTCTTAAGATATATTTTGCAAATCTTCTTATTATTGTAGTTGTGGCATTTGATTCATGAGGGTATGTGTACGGTTATACTGAACGCGGCACATTATATTATTCAAGTATAGCCACATATTTTTTTTATCATTATCCCGAAAATCTGCAATAGAAAAAAAAAAAATAATCCCTAAAAATTATTTTTTTAAGGCAACCTTTTTTAAAAAAGTACCCTTTTTAAAAAAAGTACCCTTTTTTAGAAAAGTAAATTTTTTAAGAAAGTGTTCTTCTTTTATAAGTATCATTGTTGTATCGTGAGTGTGATCTAAACGTTAAGCAAGCTTAAACAATCTATGTTTTCACACAGACAAATTAAATATATTTAATAAAAATTCATTCCTGAAGATGTTGTAAAATTACCAAATAGTCTTTCATTTACACGTTGGAAATTGATGACCTTGAAAGACTACATAAGAGAAATCTAAAAAAATAGCAGATAAAAGAGGAAAAGGTCCAATATATTTAAGGAAAGTGTACCATTTCTTAAAAAATTACATTCTAAGGTACCTTACCTTTACAAAATTTGTTTTTTTAAAACCTTGTTTAAAAAAGTACTCTTTGTTTAAAGTGCTCACATTTTTAAAGTAACTTTTGTTAAAAATCCTTTGATTTTGCGATATTTGTTTTTTAGAATAATCGAAAACCTAATTTGTTTAAATTTTTTATATATGTCAAGTGAAACTGATGTCTTGCGATCGGGGTCAAAATTTGACATTTTGGCCAAACAGCTGTTTTTTCTTATCCATGTAACTTTTTACCTATTGTTCTTAGCAAAATTTGTCCCAAATAGTTTAGATAACTATTTCCTCAATCTTTCGGAAAAAAAATAAAAACTTTTTTCGCAAAATTAAAATTTTTTTGACTTTTTTTTTTTAAAAATGCCCTTTTTTTGCTCAAAACAAAGCTTAGGTTTTTCCTTTAAGAGCTTTTTGTTCGCTTTGTGGGAGGCGTGTGGGATATCTACCAAAAACATGTTTTGTTACTCAAGACAAGGGTTTTTCAATTTTTAGCATATGCACTTATTTGAATTTTTTCCCATTAGTGTGTAAGTGTTTCTAAAACCTTAAAAATTAAGCATATACTGAGAAACTAGATAAATTAACCTTTCAGATGGTATGTAACATACCTAACTAAAATTTCATACTTTCGATACTGTAATATCCGCAATATGTTAACCTCAGGAAAAAAAACACATTTTTTCTATAGATATGTTGAAAATTTATTTATTTTATTTATTTATAATAATAATTAAATTAATATATAATAATAATAGAAATAATAATTATAATAATAAAAATAATAATAATAATAAAAATAAAAAAAAATAAATTATTTAATAAAATTTAATCTAATCACATTGGATCTATTTATAACATAACTATTTTTAATTAATTTAATGATGAAGAATTTAAGTTTTGTAAATTTTTAAATACCCAGTCTTTCATCCAGCTTATTTATTTGCTGATTTTTTGCCAATCTTTTCTTCGCGTTACTAAGTTCAACTGTTGCTTTCGTTGCTGGTTTCTTTTTTTGGCTTTGGAAAGAAATCGCATTGAGTGGAGGCAGAAAACTTGGGTCTTTCATCGGCAAGCGGTATAGAAGCATGGTATTAAGCGGTGCCATCGATTGTTATCGCAGCATTGAATCTACTCTTCCTCCTTGCTACTAAAAACTTGATGAGAGCACTGGAGGCTATACTTCGCTGCATTTCTTTTCAGGTTTACTCCAATATCACCACATGCGCCTTTACCATGAGCAGTAGGATGAAAATGCCAATCAGCTAGCATTTCAAAATCTTTTTTATAAGCTACAAGATTTGCGAAGCTACTTTTTTTTTTTTTAATGTTGAGGGGCTACGGCCGAAACATAGTATACCTTCTCTACTATACTGAGTATCTTCTGGTACTCACAAACTGCAACGGTATCATGTTTTAGATCGTGGGATATGATTGCCACACGTTTGTGTTCCACTTTTTCATCTATGGTGTAGTAAATTACTACTGTGAATATATGTAGTTGCTTGGTCGTTATTGAAGTTGAAAGCTTGTATGGCATCCTGAAGAACATATTTATAGTTTTCTGCGAAATCACATGAAATAACGAATTCACCAGACTTCAAGCGTATCTTCAAATCCTTGAAGAATTACCTTTGCTCTTTGACTAAACAGTCATGGGTTCTCAAGTTTATCAATCCTGTACACATTTCTTCCACAAAATCATCCACATTTGAAATTACTGTTTTCAATGTGCATTTTTCGGTCTGAATCCAAGATTCAAATTTGACCGCATCTATATATTCGCGATCAAAACAGTTGATTAAATTGTCTTTGATGAATGTGGTTTCCGGGCAATTTGAAAATTTACCTAAGTGGCAAAAAGTTGTTGCATTAGGACACATAGTCAATTTAAGGCAATCGCGGTAATCGTGTAATTCTTTTGCCGAATCAGTTAATCAACAGAAAAGATTGGCAAAAAAGCAGAAAATAAAGGCGATAAATGAGCTAGACGAAAGACTGGGTATTTAAAAATTTTCAAAACTTGAATACGAAACCCTATACCATGGTTAAGAAACCCTATCTCTTCGGTCCAACTAATTGGATATAGCAAATAAGCATAAACCAAATTTGAGTCGCATTTTTATTAATTTTTTTCGCTGCAGATATGAAAAAGTTCATATCGGATACTATATTTATATGGGGACTAAGTCGAAAAATGGACCGATCCTGACCATATTTGGTATAGTCACTTATACTTCGAAAAAATATATACAAACCAAATTTGAGAAAAATCTGTGCAATATTTTTGTTTTTTGATAGATTTAAGCGAAGATCGGGAAGCAGCTCTATATGGGGCCTATGACTAAGAACTTTCCTACAGGGAGTAATTTTGAACTACTGATTAATGGATGTAATAAACACATACAAACCCAATTTGACTGAGATCTATATGATAATTTGGAACTTATGGCAATTTATGTCAGTTTCATAGGAGTCATTTGTATGGGGGCTAGGTCTGAACATGGACCGATTCTCAGCAATTTCAGCAGCGTTCATCCCATGGCCGTCGAAAGCTTATATATCAAATATCATCAAAATATATTCATATTTGCGACCTGTAGTTTGATTACAAGCTTTACATGGACACACAGACGGACGGACGGACGGACGGACGGACGGACATGGCGATTTCGACTTAATAAGTGATTCTGAGTCGATCGGTATAATTAAAGATGGGTCTAGGACGAATATTTTTGGTTGTTACAAACAGCAGCACAAAGTCATTATACCCAAACCACATAGTGGTATAGGGTATAAATAGTTATGTTATGAATGGATCTAAAGTGATTAAGTTTAAATTTTATTAAATTATATATTTTTTTGATTTTATTATTGTTATTATTATTATTATATATCAATATAACTATTATTACAAATAAATAAAAAAAAAATAATTTTTCAACATTTCTATGGCAAAACGTGATTTTTTTTCGAAGGTATGAAATTTTAGTTAGTTATGTTACATACCGTCGGAAAGGTTAATTAAAGGTTTAGAAACACTTACTTACACACTAATAGGAAAAATTTGAAATTAGTGCATATGCTAAAAATTTAAAAACCGAGTTAAAAAAATTTTTTTTTGGTATAGTGGGATGCGAGTGATCCCACTAAGCAACCAAAAAGCTCTTAAAGGAAAAAACCTAAGCTTTCTTTTGAGCAAAGTCAAAAAAATTTTTGATTTTGCAAAAGTAGTCAAAAAATGTTTTTTTTTTAACTGTTTTTTCCGAAAGATTGAAGAAATAGCTATCAAAACTGCTCAGGACAAATTTTGCTAAGAACAATAGTTAAAAAAAGTTACATGGATGAGAAAAAACACCTGTTTGGCCAAAGTGTCAAATGTTGACCCCCTCTAACTCAGAAAGTTCTGAACCGATCTTGTTGAAAAATTGTGCCTAAACAAACTACTATCCAATAGGATCGGAAGACATCGGTTTCAAAAGTTGGATCACTTGACATGATATTACTCTTTTCATATAACTGTTTTGATATTTCTCTTACAAATTTATGTTCCGTCTTTTTTTTATAAAATAGGAGTTAAATATAAATTTAAAATATTGTAGATAGTAATTAATTATTTCTATAAAAGAGACGATCATTGTTTTTTATAATACGAAAATATAGTAGAAACTGGTCAGAAAGAAAAGCAATTAACTTAAAATAAAAGTATTGGCCACAGTATTAAAGTGGTAGCCATACCTTACATTGGTTGTAATACTGAGTTGAAGACGCAGATGGGGCGATCAAAGATTCGGCCTAGTGATAACACTCTTACTTTTTATACCGTATACCACTATGTGGTTTGGGTACAATGACTTTGTGCTGCTGCTTGTAGCTACCAAAAATATTTGACATAGACCCATCTTATATTATACCGATCGAATCAGAATCACTAGCTGATTCGATTTAACGATGTCGGTCCGTCTGTCCATGTAAAACTTGTAATCAAACTGCAGGTCGCAAATATGAATATATTTCGATGAAATTTGGTATATAAGTTTTATCGGCCATAGGATGAACGCTATTGAAACTGGTGAGAATCGGTCCATGTTCAGACCTAGCCCCCATACAAATGGCCCCTATGCAATCAACATAAATTGCCATAAGATCCAAATTATCATATAAATCTTAGTCAAATTGGGTTTGTATGTATTTATTACATCAATTAATCAGTAGTCCAAAAATGATTCCATTGGACAACTCTTAGTCATAGGCCCCATATAGAGTTGCTTCCCGATCTTCACTTAAATCTATCAAAAAACAAAAATATTGCACTGATTCTTCTCAAATTTTGTTTGTACATATTTTTACAAAATACAAGAGACTTTACCAAATATAGTCAGGATCGGTTCGTTTAGATATAGCATCCGATATGAACTTTTTCATATCTGCATCCAAAAAAAATTAATAAAAATCCCACTCAAATTTGGTTTATGCTTATTTTCTATATCCAGTTAGTTGGGCGTGAGAGATAGGGCCTCTAAACGCATGGTATAGGGTATCGTATAGTCGGTCTAGACCGACTATAATTTTCTTATTTGTTTTCTGTTACTTTTAGGTTTGATATTCTGCATGCTGTAAAAGACGTTAAAATTTACGAAATGGGATTTAAATTAGCATCCAAATTATGCCGTGGTTCCAAAAGAACACTTCATAGATAGTAAGAAGTTATTTTTTTAGGTCATTTGCCAATTCGCACTTTAATATTATTATATGATATATTCATTTGAAATACATAAGTTTGGGGATACAGACCGAATTTAAAATATTTCCGTTACTAATTTGGCGGAAAATTTAAAAAATAACTTACTCTCTTAAAGTAATGATGAATTAAAAAATCATGCAATATTACCCATGTGTATTGGATAAAGTCATAATATTTACTATTACTCGTACTTAAAATAGTTGCAAAAATAATTACAATTAATTGGATTGTTGGTCACAAAATTGACAAATTTACTGACTAATGTGTTTGCATGTTAATTCAAATTCAATTACTTAATTGTTGTTTTGTGCTTTTTATTTATTTTAAAGTACTAACAATTGTTATTTTTTTATTTAACATTATCTTAGTAATTTTTATATTTTTTTTGCATATTAGTTGTACTATGGCTACGTAATATAATTATATTCGTGTGATTCAACTTTGTTAGAGGGTGATTTCCATGGCAGTTGATAACATATAAAACAGAAATTTAATTATTGAAGCTTTTAATTATCAAAGGTACTTATATATTTTAGTTACTAAATAAAAAAAGTATAAAAAAATGTAAAACATTCAAATGTTGATTGCTAGTGATAGAATAAATTGCGTTTGATTTTTATTGATACTTCAGTTTATGTGTACCTGTACTTATGAATACAAATTTCCAGAACAAATTGTCCGTGAAAAAAATTCCAACTATTGAGATAATCTACATTATAAAATCAAAAACTTTACCCATTACACCCTATACCACTTTAATGGTACTATAAGTTTGTTCCCGAGCTTGTTATCTTTGGAGTTATATATCCACAGAAAATCACCTCCATTCGTCTCTCCACCTTTTTATAGAAATACGAGGCAGTATATATATTTACTTAAATTAAATTCAGTAAATTCAGGCTTTTTACATTTTTCCTTATTACTGGCAATGATAAACCTTCAGTTCCACTCGCGTGTAGTAAAGAAAATGGTTACCTACGCTAGACATATGTTGCGTATACTTTTTTATACCTTCCACACAACTGTGCAGAGGGTATGAATTTGCCAATACATTTGTAACTCATCGTAATAAATTCCGGATCTCCTTATAGAAGCAGAATTCGATCTGGCATTGTCTGACTGTTTGTCTGTATGTTGGAAACATTCTTTTGTACTCAATAGGTCGAGTTGATTGCATTATTTAAGCTCAAAATGTTCGTCGTAATCTGAGACAGTTTTGTGTTGAACTTGGAACCTCTAGACTAAATTGGTGAGAAAATATTCAATATTTGGGCGTATCATTTGTGTATCTTGTCATTTTAGGAGAAATATTAAAAAAATATATCAAAATCAATACTTTACCCTATCGCCTTCCCTCTAAATCAAAGTATGTATGCAAATTTCATGTTGGAATTCAAATTAAAATTATTTCAAAGAACGAAAGCATGCACGCCCAAATGTTGCTAATTTATCGAGTAATTTAGGTTTGAACTTGGGAAATATCCAAGTTTTAACTTTAGCATTATCGAAGTGTCTCTTTAACTAATAAGTTTTACTGCTACAATTTTCTTTAGTAGGCTAGTACTCTTCAAAAGATATTTATTTGCTTTTGTAAAAATAAAGGTCGAGAGAAAAAAATCAAAAATATAGCATTACCTGATTTTTGAAAAAATCATCCACTAAGTATCGATCTAAAAGAATTCATATTCTATATTAGGCGTTGCAAAAATCTAAAGAAACGTTTTTGGTGAAACGCCCTAGTGTCCATGTCCGCCAATAACGCCAGTGTAATTTTACATCGAATAGTTTTTGAAACAATTCGTCATTTTGTAATTCTAAGAGGTCTTATTAAACCTTTAAGACCTAGTTATACCGATTGTGAGATCTAGTTTAAGGTGCTTAAATATAAACAAATACTTTTTCCAGATTTTTTTTTTACCGGTGTTCAGTGATTGTGAGTTCTCTTGCGTGCCCTTTATACAAAACATAATTAAAAGAAAAGAAAGTAGACTCAAATCTCCAGTTACTTTATAGACAAACAGTGTACCACGTGAAGAATGAGTACAGATAACAATAAATGATATTTTTTTTTAAATAACACTAGAGGACCCCTGCTGCTCCGCAGTTAACGTACAGTAATGCCAAAATATGCCTAGATAAGTTAACGTACAGTAAAAGTAAAGTTGATTCTCCACGCATAACTTTCCTCAAACCCAACAAATTTAAGTAGTTAATAGCTCTAAAGAAGGAGCTTGATCCACTGAGTGTTCTTAGACCTATATCAACAGCCTACGTTAATTAGAACTCTAGTTATAGAGGTTTGAGAGAAGAAAAATATTGAAAAAAATCTTGAATGCAAAGTTTATTCATAAATTCTTTTAATATATTTATAAGATTAATGTATAAGATTTATGGGACAATATATCGCTAATGGGCTTAAGAACGTTGCACAGTGGCTGACTATTGTTTTTCATTGGCCAAAATTCTGTAACTTCTGAACCGATTAAAATATTTTAGGAGTTTTCTTTTATTAGGTAGATATTTAGTTCAACTTGAGTCTGTTTTAATTTCATTAAAATTGATTGAGTACTTTTTAAGAAATTCTAAGTCAAATTTGAACTTTTCCCTTTTTTTTTAACTTTTAGCGGAAATATGGGTTTTTATTTTTTTTTATTTATTAAAAAATGTCATATTTGGATATTAATAATAATTACAAGCAATTTTTGTAATAATGGGATTTAATGTTTACACTCAAAAAAAAAAAAAAAAAAATTGTACAATTAAAAAAAAAAAAATAAAATCAACTGGAAATTTTGCTATTACTACTGAAAAATTAAAAATTTTTTTATGTCAAATTTGCAAATTTGTTTACACTAAAAAATATTTCCACTTAAAAAAACGTTAGTAATATTATCTAATAGTCTTGCTATTACTACAGAAAAATTTGTCATTTCTTGCTGTCAAATTTGTTAATTTTTGCAAAATAAATCTGTTGAACATTAGCGCAATGATTCTGGTTTTGATATGAAAATAAGGGTTTTTATTCTTTGAATCTTTCTTATTTTTACAATATTTCACACATATGTAGGTAAAAAACCTTTTAAAAATTAAAACTGCAATAGATTTTTATAGCTTTTGTAACAATGGGAGATTCCATTTATTATTATTTTTAACTAATACTATGTTTTTCGTATTTAAATAACAATGAAAGGCAATTATAATTATTATTCATTTGAATTCTTTGTTAATGGCATCATGAGTTTCTTTGTGAAGTCAAATTTGATTGGCCTGCAGTATTTCGTAGATGATGGTGTCTAATTCTTCCAAATATCCTTTGTTTGTATTGTACTACTCTGAATCTTCCAAAATCTTTTTCAATCGCAATGGTACAAATTATACCAAGAACATATCTGATTCCGAAATATTTTCACAATCTACTTACTTGTATTGTTTTTGTCCTGAAGAACCATCACATTCCCATTTACAAAAAGGAATTAACTTTGTGTTTCCATATTTTTTTAACAGATTACCTTTTATTGATTGTAGCAAGCGTTCGGCTGTGTGGCCAAGTAGAGATTGTAGTCGTACCTCTTCCGGAATTGGTGTGATTGTGATAGTGTCCTTTGATGGCAAACAGTCCATTTTAGCAGCGGTTATGTGATGATATGCTGAATACATATATGAGTCTTTTTCAATCTTTACTGGTTGCATTAGTGCATTGTTAGGTAAAATAAAAGAGGTATAAAAAGGTATGATAATAAAAACCCCAGGTTGCAAATGAATTACATCCTCTTCGTATTGACATTCTTACTTACATATATATAAAAAGGGTGGTGTATTTTGTGAGCAGAAATCATTACTGGTAATAGAACAAATATTATTAGCTATGAAATACCTAAAGCACAAATTTTACACAGCATTGTATACTTATAGGGCTGTTTAAATTACCGTAATTTGAAATTTTTTTTGAGTAATTTAATTACAATGAAAAAAGTGTTCTACTCGCGGATCGTCACGGGTGCAAAAGTATACATAAGGTTAAAGAGGACACTTTTCCTTTGCCTGGGCGGTATACGTTTCTTGTTCCCTTTTGTTCCCTAGAAGTTCTATTCCACTAAACTTGAAAATTGACACAAATATAGTAGTTTAATAAATATTTCAGAACATCCCTAATATGAAACGGTTGGGTTGTGACCACTTACAACAACTCAAGTCTGCAATCCTGCCAATCTTGCAAAGAAGACCGTAGGTCAGTATCGATGATAACTTGCGAGTAGTAACCATTTATTTTTGATAAAAAAACAGAAAAGATCATCTTTTTCTGAAATTAAAAAAACAGTTGAGTTTGACAGCATGCCACGCCCACAATTAGCAATAGTTCAACCTAATTTTCTGGCTACATTAATTTGGATATAGTAGCTACAAAATCGCGTAAAAATTTTAAAGTGACAAAAAAATTGGACTTTTGGCCAATGAAATCAAAATTTCTGCCACAGTGCGTTGGTGAACGCAAATGTGTTAAAGGCCATCTGGAGAAAACTGAAATTTGTATAGGCCAGATGGGTTTCAAGGCTATGGGCATGATTTCCAGAAGGCATTATTGTATTTCACATAACCTTGTTTTAGCAGTGGAAGCAGGCTTGGAACTTCAAATAAAATCTTGTCGGATGAAGAGCACAGATTACATACAACACCCCGAGAAAGCACTGCTGCTATTTGTTGAGGCAAAATGTGACACACAGAGCTGTGTCGCTGGAATACTTGTTAGCCGAGAAACAAAACAGTGGTTTTTATCATAAAACCATAACAACATTCAACCCCATTGAATATCTGCAGCGCATCTTGACTCAACGGGTGTATGGAGGTAATCGGCAACTTGAAACAACTGAAAGTGTAATAACCACTATAAAGGAAGAATGGCAAAGTATTGACCAAACCACAATTAACAGCCTTGTTGGAAGTATGAAAAAATGAATTTGAGAGAGGAGATTCAAAACAATAATTGTTATACCCTATACCACTATTTGGTCAGGGTATAATGACTTTGTGCTGATGTTTTTCCGTCCGTCTGTCTGTGTGTCCATGTAAATTTTTAAGCAAACTACAGGTCGCAAATATTAATATATTTTGAAGAAATTTGGTATATTATCTTCTATCGGTGATAGGGTGGACGCTGTTGAAATTGGTGAAAAGCGGTGCATGTTCAGAGCTAGTTCCCGTACCAATGACCCCTGTGAAATCGACTTAAATTATCATAAAATCCAAATTATCTTATAGATCTCGATCAAATTGGGTTTGTGTATGTTCATTACATCCATTTATCAGTAGTCCAAAAATAAACATATATATGGGGGCTGGGTCGCAAGGTCACTAATTGTTTTGCAAAAATACATAAATACCACATTAGAGAAAAATCTGGTCATTATTTTTCATTTTCGATAGATTTAAGTGAAGATCGGGAAGCAGCTTTATATGGGGGCTGTGATTAAGAATTATTCTTAAGAATTAAGAATTAAGAATTAAGAATTAAGAATTAAGAATTAAGAATTAAGAATTAAGAATTAAGAATTAAGAATTAAGAATTAAGAATTAAGAATTAAGAATTATTCTTAATCACAGCCCCCATATAAAGCTGCTTCCCGATCTTCACTCAAATCTATCGAAAATGAAAAATAATGACCAGATTTTTCTCTAATGTGGTATTTATGTATTTTTGCAAAACAATTAGTGACCTTGCGACCCAGCCCCCATATATATGTATATAGGTTCCGATATGAACTTTCTCATATTCAGAGTCAACAAAATTAATAACAATGCCACTCAAATTTAGTTTATGCTTATTTTCTGTATCTAATTAGTTGGGCGTAAGAGTTAGGGTCCCTAAACGCATGGTATAGGGTATCGTATAGTCGGTCTGGACTGACAATAATTTTCTTACTTGTTTTCATATAAATTTTTAAATCTCTTTTCTCTTCGTTTAAAAATCTTAATGATCATATAATTTTGAAGCGCTTGGATTATCTATAATATTAATAGGCTAGGCGATTTCTTGTGACTGATGTTTTGTTCTACCATTTTATCCCCGTTTTGACCAAACGTATACTATTAGAAAGGTATTTCTTTTTAACCGATTTGTAGATTTACAGATTTTTGAATGTTTTCCTTTATTTTGAATAGATTGCATAAAATTATCCATATGCTATGTGTGTTTTATTAAATTTGTAAATGTGTTGGTTAATGAGTTTGTTCTCTTTTTCATTCACAATAATAATAAACCATAAAAGTGTTGGTTTGTGAATTGGCTAAGTTGAAAAATAAAGCCGCCTAGAAATTGCACTCGAATTTTGAGCGCTGCAGATTCGCTAGTTGTAATTATTAGCCAAAATTATTTTTTGTTGTTGCCTGTATTCTTAGCTACAATCACAATTTGTCCAGTAAGTTTTCTTACCATACAGTCCGTCGGTCTTGAGATTAAGTGAACAATTCTGTGGTATACGTATGTTCGTTTTTGATAGTTTTGAGTTAACGATTCCATACATACTAATTTGAAATTTTTTTAAATAACGATGTAACTTAAATGTTTTTTACAATAATTTTTAGCTCAAATGACGTACGTCGACATAAGTTCGAAGGCTGAAAAAAATGCAAAATTATTTTGGACTATTTTTCAGTTTATAACAACTTGTGTGTATATTTCTATCCACATTAGGGTGGCCCTTCATTATACGAACGGGAAAAAGTGTTCAAACTCTCGGTTGCACCTCATAGAAATATGCGAGTAGCAAAAAAACTGAGAAATCCAAAGTTTTGGGCCAATCAAAAAACATTTAGAAATTTGAACATTTGAAAATTTCAAGTGTGTTTATATGGGGAAAATATGACTTTTTTTTCAGATTTTACGAAAATATCGTTCTAGAGTTTAATTTTTCTGACAAATTGTTAAATAATTCGGGATCAGTATTAAGCCGTCTTTTTAAAAAGCTACAAAACTTCGAAATCGAGTAAAAACTCGCTAAGAACTAACAAATGTCCCAGACCACTTTTGTGCCAAAAAAAACTAGGTCATGAAATTTGATGACATTTTTTTAAACTTTGAGAAATTGATAAAAGCCATATTTTTTTTTGGTATCCATACTTATGAGTACTCAGATATAAAGTATTGTTTTGTTACCACGTTGTTAACCTATTTCGGATTTAGACCAAAGATGGGAAATTTTTTTGATAAAATTTTGAAAACTCCTTTTTCAAGTTTTAAAAAATTTTCTTACACCAAATTTTAAAAAATGGATCTGGCACTTTAAGGTTTTGTTAAATGCATGTTACATATTAACTGTGTAAATTTCTAAATAAATGGCTACGCCAGAATTTTTTTGACAAAGATTTTATTTTTGCGGATTTCGAGAAAAATTGGATTTTTTTTAAATATTCTGTAAATGTACTCTTTCTAAATACTTTGTATCAAAACTTGATCACTTTTCTACTTGTAAATGTTATGTTTTATCTTAATAGCCTAGGGTTTCGGAAAAAAGTAATATGACCCCATTAACCCTTCTGGAATTGGGGTGGCACATGACCCCAATATGATAAAAGACAATTTTTTCAAAAAATTCAAATATTTTGTAAGTGCTGTTGAATTTTTAAATGCGATGCTTAAAATATAATAACCAGATGTGTTGGACTTCCGCTCCTAAAATTTGGGATAAATCCGAAAAAGTTAACCCATTATTTGCCAAGGACAGCTTTGGATTATAAGATATTTTTAATTAAAAATTAGCGAAAACGAGTTTTTCTATTAAACTCCATGAAACCACTTTTTAGAATTTAAGAAAAATAATTCGTTAATTTTTATTTGTTTAACCCTTCAGTGCTCCTGGGATCAAAATAATCCATTGTGATATATGTTTTGTGGAATTATCTGCTTATTGCCCGCGAATATAAATTAAAACAACTGTTAACCAATTTTGTTATAAAATTATTTTTTATGTGTAAATATTATCTATATTTTACTGAATTAAATAAGAAGACAAAAAAATGACCCAAAGCTAATAAAAGACAATTTATTCGAAAGAATATGAAATCTAAAATTAATTTTTTTTTGGTGTATTTAAGGATGATTTAGTATGCGATTCAAATTGTTTTCTGTAATCACTTACGACTTTCAATAAATATTGCTTTTCTTGTTCATTTTTTGTTAATATGTTATTATACTCCTCAATCAATTTAACACCGCGTTCTTTTTATTACTTATTTTTCAAATTTAGTTCATTTTTTTTAAGAAAAGTGTAAATTGCGAAATAAATGGGTTTTAGTCAATATATTTATTTATATATTTATTGTTATATTTATGTTCACGCATGCACCGATTTTCGCCAATTTCTATAGGGTTTCTTCTACATCAGATAAAAGCAAATTTCATTAAAATATGTTCATATTTGCGACCTTTAGTTTGATTAAAAAGTTTACGTGGACACACAGACGGACAGACGAACAGACAGACGGGTATACAGACGGACATCACCAAATCTACTCAGAAAGTGATTCTGAGTCGATCGGTGTAATAAAATATGGATCTATGTCAAATGCTTTTGGTTTTACAAACATCAGCACAAAGTCATTGTAAGTAAGAATTTTTTCAGCCAATTAATAATGAATGGAGATAATAAAATAAAATGAATTCCACAGTCCTTACATCAATCAATTCAATCATATCACTTCGGATTTTGTTTAAACTATTGATTATTCGTTTCGGTACAACTCTATAATCCCTGAGAGTCACATTTGAAACAAAATGACTTGAATATGCAGTCGTTTTAACTATCGTTAATAATAAACGCTGACACTTCCGTACATTTAAAATTAAATACTTTTTTATTTGTCATGACAACACATAATTTCTATATATGTATGAATGTATGTTTACACACACGCACCGTTTTAATCTATCTAAATTTACATAAGCAAATAATTCAAAAACCAAATAGACAAAGTTTAAGTTTCGTAATTAAGACAAGAGATTGGCATCTACTGGAAATGTGTCTATTATATAATAATGATTTCTTTTCCCGAGTATTGCGTTTTATTCCTTTTCCCAAAAATTACCATTTTTTAGCTTTTTTGTTCTTAATATTCTTATTGTTTCAAAATTTTTTTTATACGAGTACTTATTTGCTGCAATTTGTTTTGTTGTGACGTACACAATTAATTACGTCGACATTTATATGATAATTATTTTATATTTGGTGTCGGCTTGTTGGTGCTACACATTCATATTCATTCGTTAGTATCTTATCACATATTTAATGTGATAAACATATTGTTATTTTGCTACGTAGTTTTTTTTGTGTGAAATGAAAAAAAAATAAATATTTTTATTGCGTTCTTCTTTATGTACTGTTTTAAATATATCAAAATGTTTATTTGAGTGCGAAATGTTATACTTATACAGGCCGGAATGGAAAAATAGCAGTTTATGTATAAATAGCTGACCCGACAAACACTGCTCTGCCTAAAATAATATTTTATCCGCAGTTTTGTTTTGATATGTATTTCAATTACGGAAGGAATTTTTCAATAACAACGAAATGAAACGCAATATGTTATTTTAAATGCAAATTTTATTTTCAATTTAATAAATTTAATTTTGTTACACATAAAACTATCTTCGTCTGATCCTATTAAATAATAACTTATTTTAAAGCGAACGTGTGGACAATATTTTTGGTTTCTCCATTTTAGGCGTATACAAACAAATCATTTGACTTACCAACTCTGGAGCAAGCTACATATAATTGACCATGACCGAAGCATGAACTTTCCGAATCGAAGCCCCAGCTGTCACTGAGATTTGTTGATTGGCATTGCATATGCCAGATGAATTGGGCAGTGTAAGATTCGTGATTTTAGACATCTATATATATAAAATTGAATGTGTGTTTGTTTTTTTGTTTGTTTGTTTGTGTGTACCTTATAGGAGACCAAACCTCTGGACCGATCTTCCTGAAATTTTCACAGCATTTAACTGGGACTCTGGCATGATTAATAGGGTACTTTTTTTTGACCACGCCCACTTTTACGCCCACTTTTTTAAAATTATGTAATTGCTCCCATATAGTTTTTAACAGATTTACTTCAAATTGTATACACATTATACTCCAGGCGAGGTAGAAATAAACATTTCTTACGCCACGCCCCCTTTCACGCCCCTTTTCACGCCAAATTTTGTTTGAAAGTTTTAAACTTTTTTTTCTCTGTACAAATTTGTTCCTTCCAACGGATTTTTTTATTTGGTAGTATATTGCTCTTAATACTGTTAACGTCGCCATATAACTATGAACCACGCCCATTTCACCGCCCCCTTTTTTTTACTTATACCACTAACAATGTTTGCTATACAAAATAATTTTTTTGTAATATGTATTTATCTAAAGTTTTATACACTTTTTATCTACAGGTAAGGTAGCCATACATTTTTTTATTACCAAGTCCCCCTTTTTCGCCCCATTTTATCTTAAATCATAATTAATCTGCTTTCAATCTATCTATATATATAAAAATGAATGTGTGTTTGTTTGTGCTTTATAGGAGGCCAAACCAAAGAACCGATCTTCCTGAAATTTTCAGAGCGTGTTACTGTGACTCTGGAAGGAATAATATGCTATATAAATTTTTGATTGGACAAAGGGGCGGTGCCACGCCCATATAACCAAAAATTTGAAAAAGTCATATCACGGGAATTTTTTACCTACAGCAGTCATATTTGGTACATATGGTATTAGCATGAATAGAAATACATACAAGAAGAAAAGTGGGCGGGACCACGCCCCTTTTTAGAAAAATAAAAAATCGTAATATCTTCTAAACTACTGGAAGGATCGTCATGAAATTTTCACAAAAGGATATTTTTGCGAAATAATAAGACCATAGCTATATAAAGTTGTTAGTGGGCAAAGGGGCGTGGCGTATATATAAAAACGTTGATGCATTCGATTGTAACGAATGATCTCCGGAACCATAAGAGCTGTCGAGGTAGGATTTCCAGCATAGGTTCGGTTCGAGCTCTTCTGTGTTTTTTTTTTAGTTTTAACCCTCTAGCTGGCGTTGGGGTCAAGTTAAAAACAAAAATTTTTACTTTCAGCGCGATTTGACTGCAATTCAGAATGAACGTATGTTTCTCATAAGAAATTTTTGTATGTATAAATGGACCCGATAGGTGGCGCTGGGTAAAGTTATTTCGAATATTCTTATTTATGGTGTGATTTTAATGAAACTAAGAATGTACATATATGTATGTTAGAAACATTTTTTTATTGGACCCGGTAGATGGCGCTGTCGTTCGAAAAATAATGAGTTGTCAAATTTATATAAATTTTAATAAATAAACTCACAAACGTTTTTATATATAAATATTCTAACGAAAAAGAAGGAAAAAGCCGCTACATTATTGCATGGTGGCCGCACAGCTCATTCAGCACTCAAATCACCGTTAAACGTACAAAAAAATGAGAATGCCGTCTGTAATATCAAAAAACATTCCGGTATGGCAAAAGTTCTGCAAAAATGCAGTATTTTTATTTGGGATGAATGTACCATGGCTCACAAACATTGTGATTTGATTTGATAAAAGATTTGAAAGGCAATGAAAGATTTTTTGGTGAAGCTCTCATTTTATTATCTGGAGATCTTCGTAACACAATTTATATAGGTATATACAGATTCTAACTAAAATAAAAATTCATTGAGGGCAAAACAACGTTTGCCGGGTCCAGCTAGTATAATATATTTATACATATCAAATATCAAAATGAGATAGATACCTTTACTTAATTGTGAATAAAATCGAAACGCGTACATCGATTTTCATGACCTATGTCGCATTTTGTTCATAGGTTATGTGACTTTATGCGAAAGTAATAGGACTTGACACTTTTTTCCGTTTTGGATTTTTTATGAATTTAAAATTTTTTTTTTTTAGTTTTGGGCAAAAAATATTTTTTTTCTTCATACATTAATTTATAACTGCGAAACTGTTGTTTATGTAGCGAAACGTTATATGAAGAGATTAAAGTTACTGTAATTTTTAATTTTTCTAAATTTGTTTCAGCAAAAGCGGACTAGTTGTTCTCGAGTTATGTCAAACAAAAAGCCCAAAACGTAACGAATTCCCCTATACGATACTTACTAAGTTCAAATCGGCATATCTCGATTCCTAGACGTGACCCAGTGAAACGCCGGAACACGTATAACTTTTTTTACCGACATAGCTTTCCCCGGTGGTTTCATCCCATCCCGATTTTGGCTGTCGCACAGTGTAATTGTCAATTCAAAAATGTTACCCAATATTTTCTTGCTAACGAACTGCGTGCCCTTATATAATTTTGGTCCATTTAAGTTTCGAATTGGTGATAAATTATGCCCGTTTATCCCATCCCATCTAGTTACAGCACGGTCACTAATGTTAATAACAGATGATGTCATAGAAATTTGCAAAGCTCTAGCTATTGTAGTATTCGAGAAATGTGATATTAAATAATTACTTTGTTTGGGAGGTGCCATGCCTACTGATCCGATACCGCCCATTTACAGTATGACCACTCTCACCAATTTCTCAAGATATAGAATATTGAAAATTCACTATGTATGTTAGGCGAGGCGCCCACTTGTTTTTCCCTGAATTTTTCAGATATTTTAATAGTTATTCTACTATTCGGGTCGGAGACAAATTCAACAGATCAAAAATCATTAAAAGCCTGCTAATCTTGAGTTATAAATGGAGTAACTAACCCGACTTTTTTTATACGGGTAGGGTGCCAAAAAAATTTCCATGTGCTCGTCTCGATTCTGGACTATGAGCCATAGCAAGTATTTTTGCCCAAGGAACCATATCTCTAAAATCATTTGCGAACCCTCCAAAATTTCGATGAAAATCGATTTATGTCGTATATGAGTACCCCACATAATTTTATATATTTGATATGGCCCACAGTACCAGAATCGGGATAAGCGTATGGAGTAAAAAAATTGGCCCACCCTAATATATAGATATATTGAACTTTCTATAAATTCAATTGAACATTCATTCTGTAACTTGTACGTTTACCATATTTGTATACCTTACTTAAGGATATTTTTAACTTTAAGCACCAACAAAAAATTTTGTAGAGAAACACAGGATATATTATTGTATTATTGAAGTTGTTCGTAAAAATTCCTGTAGAAATGATGACGTCGCACGAAATGAAAGGTTCAGAAGCACTTTTCAAATTATTTTGCTATATCCCTCCGATCCAGATGATAGCCAAATTTGGTTTATGTGCAATAATAGTTGTCTGAAAGTATACGCTTTAAGAAAATTTTTTATTAAAGTCCTCATATAAGGCTATTTTCCGATATTCACTTTAATCTATCAATAAATAAAATTATTGTAAAGATTTTTTTCAAAAAATCTGGTCATTATCGGTCCATTTTTCCATGTAGATCCATAGTTAAAATAGCGTCTGATATGAACTTTTTCATAACAATACCGATAAATCGGTACATATTACAATTACTTTAAGGGAAAATGATTTTCCACCAGTTCATATTAATGGATCTCAAATAATTAAATCCAATAGTGTTAAATACTCAGGAGTGTATCTGGAAAGAAGGCTCACTTGGAAAGGTCGCAGCAAAAAGAACATTTAAATATAAAAACAAAAAAATTGCATTGCTTATTAAGAGAAATCACTGAACTTAGTCTCGAAAACAAAAAACGAATTTATAAAACAAGTAACTCCATCATAGAGATACTTCAACGATACTCTGAGGCAAATAGTTAAAGCTCCTTAATTTGTAATCAACAGACAAATACACGATGATCTTCCTAAAAAAAATAAGTAAGAAATTTTAGTTCCCCTTATTTAGATAGGCTCGGTAGTCATCCAAATACTCTAGCCATTTCATTACTAGATGAGTCCGAAGAGTTTATAAGACTGAAAAGGTTTCATGTATCAGATTTGCCTTACAGGAAATAAAAATATTGTAAATATGTATGTACATAATGTATAAATAAGGTTATTGAGTTTACTGAACGACAATAAAAATAACATAGGTTAAGTTATATCTTATATCTTATAAAATATATTGTAAATAATATATATATATATATAAAAAATATCTGCGGTCAAAAAATTATCTCAATTTCTATATACTCAAAATATTTTGTTAAAATTTACTGAAAATGTTTATTAAAACAAACGAATATATATTTATAAAGCGGACCATTATATTTGCAGTTGAATCTAAAATATGTATAACCTATTGCACTTTGTGGCCAAGGTATAATGAGGTTGTGCTGATGTTTGTAATTACCCAAAAATATTCGACCTAGATCCATTGACTCAGAATCACTTTCTGATTCCATGTAAACTTTGTAATCACACTACTGGTCGCAATTATGAATCTATTTTGATATAATTTGACATATAAGTTTTATTCGGCCATAGGAGCACTATTAAAATTGGTGAAAATCTATGCATCTTCCGACAAATGACCCCCTTGAAATCGGCTTGTGGGTGTTTGGTATAATTTTTAATTAATAGACCAAAAATAAACTTTCCATAACAATCCTTAGCCCCCATATAAAGCTTCCCGATCTTCACTTAAATCTATAAAAAAAACTAAAATATTGCACAGATTTTTCTCAAATTTGGTTTGTATATGTTATTGCAAAAAATAAGTGACTTTATAAATATTTTCTTACTTGTTTTAATATATTTTCAAACAAAGAAGATAAGAGTAAGAAAATAATAATTGATCTAAACCGAGTATAGGATACTCTATTCCATGCGTTACGATCGAATTTTGCTGGAGTAATAACTGAATATAGAAAATAAGCATAAACTAAATTTTAGTGGTATTGCTATTAATTTGTGGCATGCAGATATGTAAAAGTTCATACCTTTTGATAATTTTACATGGGGACCAGGTCAAAAAATGGACCAATTATGGCCATATTTAGAAAAGTCATTTACTTTTATCAAAATATATACAAACCGAATTTAAAAAAATCTGTGCATAATTTTTTTTATATATATTTCAGTGACTGTGACTATAAATAGTGCTATTGGACTGATGTTTACAACACACACATACAACAAGTGGTATCATAAATTAATAGGATAGTCTGGATCTTACTACAATTTTAGTCGGTCTGATAGGGAATAATTGTATGGAGGCTAGGTCTGAACATACACCAATTTTCACAAATATTAACAGCGTTCATTCTACGATCGATAAAAGTTTATATACAAAATTTTATCAAAAGATTCATGTTTGCGATCTGAAGTTTGATTACCTGTAGTTTTCATGAACACACGGACAGACGGACGGACGGACATCGCTAACTCGACCTAGTAGTGATTCTGAGTCGATCGGTGTAATAAAAGTTGCGCGTAGAATCTAGACTCTAGATCAAATTTTTTGATATCTATAACCACGTAGTGGCATAGGGTATAAAAAAAACATATCAATTTTTGATAAACTTTGGTTCTAATCAATAATATAAATTGGGTACAATGAGTAATTTGCATATTTTAAGTTTCACCATTCGTTTGTGGACTTAAGTTATTTCTGCATAGTAACAGTTGTATACGAACATGTTGTTATAGTTGCAATTTTTCCACACATTCATTGTTTTTAAAAATGTTTTTAGATATTATTTACAAAAAATTATTTATGGCCCTCTAAAATTTTGGGCTCTGACTAAGTATATGAACAATATTTATTACTGCTATATCTTTAACATACATAAAAAGTGAAGAAATTATATTCGATCAAGACCGACTGTTCGGTACTCTACAGAATGAGATGGACCTAGATAACTTCTATACGTGGTGCAATATAAACTTAATGGAAGTGAATATGAAAAAATGTAAATACATGCGATTTTCAAGAAGAAACTACATAAATGTAAACTACTCCTTGGGTGGACAACCGTTGATAGCAGTTCATACCTTTCTGGATCTGGGGATTTTGTTTGATGCAAAACTGAGTTTCATTTCACACATCAATATGACGGTCAATATCCTATTCTTGAATATGGCTCAATTATCTGGGATCCTTTATACAACATCCACATAGATCATATTAAATCCATTCAAAAACAATTTCTTCTGTTCTGTTTGCGGTGTTTTTCCTGGAATCCGGCGACAAATTTGGCATCTTATGCCAGTAGATTAGCGTTAATTAAATTGCCAACACTTGTGAGCCGTAGAACCATGCTGAATGTGTCGTTTTTGCTAAGTCAGAATTTTTGTTACGCAATATTTCATTTAATGTTCATCAGCGACCTACACGTTACTTTCATCCACTTTCAATTCCAGTTTTCCGTACCAACTATGCCAACGCCGATCCGTTAAGAAGATTATGTACTAACTTTAATGATTTGTATCAGTTTGTTGATTATTCTCTAACCATTAATATTGCAAAACGTAACATTATTCTGTATTTAAACCGTTAAATTTACAAATTAGTCATTACATAGTAAAATTTTTTATATTATATTTTATGATTAAAAAAAGCGATTTCTTGTGACCGATATAAAAATTGTAATTAATAACTAAGTTTGACCAAACATAGCTCATTTGAAAGATGTTTCTTTTAAGCTGTCCACCACATATACAGATTTGCCCTGCCTGGAATATTTTTTTGGAGTAATGCTAATTTAAAGTTGCTACATAAAACACATACTGTGTGTGTGTTTATTATGAATATCAAAAGCCCTGTGTTGAATTGTGAATTGACTAAAATTACTTAGCATACCTTTAGGCTCTTATAAAATTATTTATTAAATGAAAGAATGAAATTTCCTAGATCGTCTTCAAATAGAGGAACTTCTGAGAGAGTCCTATGATGAAAATAGAACCAATGAAATGAACGATGCATGTTCCGGTGAAGAATTTTATCAGGCGATGAATCAGAAAATATAAACATATCTGATGGAGAAAGTATTTGCTGTAATCAGGAGGAGTTGGCGGAACAGGAAGAGTCATTTTCTGGTTTTATTTCGAAGGACAGAAAACTTACCTGGACGAAAAATCCGACCGCTCATTGGTAAATAAGGGAAGTGCAAAAAATGTTATTTCTTCTGCTCCAGGTGTAACTCTTTTATGCGGTAAATCGCGTAATTGACATCGAGTCCCCAATCGAATTATTTATGACCAGAGCAATTGTAGTAAATACGACCAAAGTTGAAGGCAGGTGTCATTTATTTTACAAAAGACTTTGTACGTTACATAAATTTTGAAATTTAAATCTAAATGGGAGTAGTGTATGTATTAGGGCGGGGCGATTTTTAGGGAGGCAAAAAAATCGCTCAAGTGACAAGGAAAATCATATTCTAGGGATCAAAATAAGAAACTTTGCCCAAGGAACCATATTTCTAAAACGAATTCTGATGTCCCGACTTTTGACCTGTCTGTCTGTCTGCCATGAGGCAACCCCAATCCCCCTCATTCAATTGATCGGCAACTTGGCCCATAGTCTTGTTGTGACTACAGATTAATTTTGGGATAGTCACGCAGAGTCACGCATAGTCACGGAGTGATCTAAAAGTTATTTACCCTCATCCGATCGATCTTTCTGAATAACATAACGTAGTCAAGTCGTATGATTATTATTTACTAGCAGAGTAGAAGTTACGTTTACGTATGAATGTTAATTTTAATATTAAATCAAACATAGTCAGCCCAATTCTAAGCAAAAAATGGTGATTTTGTTTGTATGGAACCGCCAGGGTGTTCCAGGGGGTGTGCCACTGGCATGGGTGGGTCGGCCATCCATAGTTAGTGGGGATCGATCATACATTTGGACTCGATTATGGCAGTCTAAATGGGTCAAAGTGCGACAGACAGACAAACAGGTTAAAAGTCGGGACATCAAAATTCGTTTTAGAGGTATGGTTGCTCGGGCAAAGTTTCTTATTCTGATCCCTAGAATACCATTTTCCTTGTCACTTGGGCGATTTTTAAATCGACCCGCCCTAGTATGTATCTAAATATTTTAAAATATTTCGTCAGTAACAATATTATTTGGAAAAGTTTGCAAGGAAATTAATCGTACATCACTAAAGGCTTATTTAAGATTTTTGCTATTGGCGGGCGTATATCGCTTATGTGGTGAAGCGTTAGAGTGTTTATAGGATGATGGTAAAGAAAGACCCATGCTTAAAGCAACTATGTCATTGCGAAGTTGCCAATATATTAGCCGAGCTTTAGAAACACAAGTGATAAGTTGGTGTTTGCCTTGTTTTGTGGACGCTTTTTTGGATTCTCCTTTTGAATTATGTGAGTTGTATGCAGTTACAAAGAACCTAAAATTAAACAAATCCCCAGGAGAGGATGGCATTCCATATGAATTTTATAAATTTGATCCCTATTGCTTCCTTAAAGAAATATTGAATATATTTAATTATATTTTCCTTCGTGAGGATATTCTAACATCTACTAAACAATCAATCTTGCTTCCATTATTTAAAAAAGGTGAACCAAATTAAACAACAAATTATAGAGGACTATCCTTAATAAACACGATTTGCTAAATTTTTAATAACCTTTTATTGAATCGTTTATCAAACTGGCTAACAAGAAAAAATATCTTGAACGAGTTTCAAGTTGGGTTTAGAAAAGATTATTCTACTGTCGACAATACATGTAATCTTGTTAACATTGTAAATTAAAAAAAAAAATAATTAATATATATACCTATGCGTTCTTTGTCGATTTCTCATGTGCCTTCGATATGATCCCCAGAAACAGTTTATTTTACAAACTATAATGCATAGGCATTTCATCAAAAATTATCCGCATTTGACAATCTTTATATTAAAACACAAAGAGCAGAATTTGGGATGGATGTACATTTTCGGAACTTTTTTTAGTTGAATCCAGGGTAAATAGCCATAAATTCTACCTGGTGTAAGTATATAAATCATCCAAAAATATCGAAAAGGAACAAAATAAAAATTTTTGAGGCTGGATCAAAAGTAATAATGTTTTATGCTGCTCAAGTTTGGGGATATGAAAAATATGATGGTCTGGAGAAATTATTTCATTTTTTCATTAAAAAAATGCTTTACCTATCAAGCACTACTCATAACTACCTGTTATATTTAGAGGCTAGTGTAAATTCCATGTTTATTTCAACTCTCAAGTTACATTTTTCTTACATCAACAAAGTATTAGCTTTAAGTCCTCAAAGACTACCACGAATATTGGCCGAGAAAGTTGTAGAGCTGAATATATGCTGGGCAAAAAAATGGTCAAATTTGTGTAACATGCTGCAATTTTGTCCTCCAATCATCAACATTCCTATATTTGTGGTTTTCTAGAATAACCGCGTATGCCATAAAATCAAAATGTTCAGGGGAGCCAACAAACGTTATATTTGAAATTATGGGCTCGATATAAAGATTTTAGAGATTTTTATTTAACAGTCCTGTAGATAAGGGCAATAAATACTTTATATAAAATTTTGAGTAAAAATCTTCAGAGGAATAGATCCTAGAGAAGAAGAAAAAAACTATATGTAAATTACACTTAAAGTGTGTGCAGATAAAATAACTTATGTCGACAAACGTCGTTTTCTTTGAAAAAGAAAACTACCAATGTAACCGCCCAACTTATGTCAACAAACGTCGTTTTCTTTGAAAAAGAAAACTACCAGTGTAACCACCCATGTAGACATAAGTTGTTGTTGCTTGAAAAATGGATTTTTTTGTTCGTCAACAAAAAGTTAACGGGACTTAGGATGAGTATATAACAACGTATCAAGAATAATAGCGACAAAAAATGACAGAAATAAACACAAAAGTTTTTATAAGTGGTTATAAACTGAAAACTAATCCAAAATTATTTTGCATTTTTTTTTTCATTAATAACAACGTATGTCGCTATGTGTCGTTAGCTGAGAAAATAATTTGTCAGCGATCAAATGTAGGTTGACATACGTCGTTAGTGCTGCAAATTAATTTAATAAACACTTAAGTTTCGTCGTTATTTAAAGAAAAAACTCGGTAATGGCCAATATTAAAAAAAAAAAATTGAATACATGTAAAGAGCGTTAAAAATTATTATATTTGTATCGTTGACTCAAAACTGACAAAAATGGAAATACGCGGTTATTCCAGAAAACCACAGATATGTGTCTATTGGGAAGAGCTAATTGATCTTTTGAAACAAAAAGAAAGAAATGATTTTACCCTGAACGCGTGGAACTCACAGTTCCATGATCTTTACGCTCAACTTGATTATAATACTAAACTAAAACTTTCTGCTGAATTTTCCTCGCGAGCTAATTGCTTAATTATAAGGGCTAGAGGTGGTTTGCTGAATCTCAATGTTAGATACTTCAAAAATAATACCGATGGTATATGTTCAATTTGAAACATGCACAAACCTGAAAATATTTTCCATTTCATTGGAATTTGATGGCACGAGTTTCGTCTCTCTTTTCAGATATCTGGAATCATGTATAAAATATAGAAACCTTATACTAAATGTATTTGAATTTGAAATTGAAAAATAAATCAAATATGTAACAATTAATTTAAATGCCAATCTGGCTAACAGCAATATTGCTACGCCAAATATAGATTGTAACTATGTAATAACTAATAAGTATGTTTAAACTTTTATATTATAATTCTGCAAATCTATTAATAAATAATAATAATAATATTAGCCGAGCTTTGCGTTTCGTTGATAAATCTTACAGGACAGACCGACTTGCACGTAGAAAGCTAACCCCTATTTGGATTTTGTGGGAAAATTGATCCCATAACATTTATCTTATATACAATCGAATACATTCCTTAGAAACCCGCAAAGTATGTAATGCAAATTTGGGCATTGTGAGACTCTATGGCTGGTCAGGCCAAGTATACACAGGACAAAACAATAATTGCGCACCCATAAGGAATCAGGTAATGGGTGTCGTGTTGGATCTAGCAACAGGCCTCATGGGCAGAAATTTAGTTTTTAATAACTTCCTCACGTCATATGAGCTTGCTGCTGAACTTTGGAAAAGAAAAATTACTTTAGTTGGTACGGTTCGCACGAACAAAGCTTTTTTTACCCTCACATATGTTGGATATAAAAAAGAAACCATTTTTTATATACAAAAAAAAATATATATATATATATCGCTGCATCTATCTACTACGTACTTGCACCATTATTTAAAAATTCAAGATAACCAGATGATAACCCCAAAATTTTAGAATACGATAATTATACAAAGGCTGGAGTGGTTACGTTATAACAACTTGTAGAAACATACACTTGCAAGCGAGAGACAAATAGATGACCCGTAGCTCTTTCTGTAATATGCTTGACATATCGGCATGTAATGCTTTTGTGATTTGGACCTCGATAAATGTCGAATGGAAAAATAAACATTTTCGACAAAGACTTTTCCCAGAGCAATTGAGTGACGAGAGGCAACAGCGAACATCTCAGTTGTTATGGGAGAGATTGTCCAAAACCAGAAATATATAAATGTCACTTCTGCCCAAATTTGTCAAACAGTATCGTATATAACACAAAAATTTAAAACACGTAATTTATTCGTGGGCAACCTCAAACATATATAGAAATAACGTGCATTTAACTGTACTTTTTTTTTTATTTGGGCAGTTACTTCTCCAAATTTATGAGTTCCTATTAATTTTTGGGGGTTTTTATTTTGCATTCAAGTTCCCTCTTACTGAAGTAGTTTGCATTTTAGTTTCAAAGAGATTTAAATAAATATTAAGTAAATGTGCTTTTTTTTTTTTTGCTTTAAGCAAAATAACTAAATTTTTGCAAAAATGATTTAAACAATTTAACTTTAGTTAAACAAAATAAACTTTTTTGGTTTCTTTTAGTGACAATTTTTCGAGTGTTTGTTATAGCAGGAGTACTAATAAAGAGGCAGTGGGTGTTTCTCTTGTTAATGAGATGTGTAAACAGCAAATTTACGTAATCTTATATTATTTATTAGTATTAATTTCACCATATTGAATAATATATATCTAATGCAATCATACATACTTATGTATATTTATATTTATTTTGATATTAAAAATAAAAAAACAAGTAAGAAAATTATAGTTGGTCTAGACCGACTATACGATACTCTATGTCATGGTTTATAGCATGTTCGGACGGCAAAATGAACCACTTGATTCGCTCTCTGACTCATGATTGTGAACCTTGGTGTTCAGACGAGTGTTCATGTTTCATTTTGACGTTTATATTTTTTGTACAAATATTTTAAGACATCCTTCCACACTTTACGTTTCGTTATTTAATTTTTTTAATTTTTATTTGAATATATATATATGTAAATATATACTTTTTATTTGTTAAATGTTTCTATTTATTTTATTGCACACATCAATTTTTTATTTTTTCTTTGCTTACATATTTTTGACAGCTAGTTCAGATAAACTAGCGATAATTTTTTATCAAAATTGGAGATGACAGTCAATTTTTCTAGGTTCACAACTAGGTTCAAAATGAACCAAGTAGGTTCGCTCTCAAAATTTTGTTTGGCGAATCATGTAGATTCAATCATGATTGGGGCGCTAACCGTGAATGGGAGAGAGAACCGCCAATCTTGCTGTCCGTGTGAACATAGCATTAGAGACCATATCTCTTCGGTCCAATTAATTCGATATAGAAAATAAGCATAAACCAAATTTGAGTGGTATTGTTCTTAATTTTTTTGGCTGCAGATATGTGAAAGTTCATATCGGATCCTATAGTTATATGAGGACTAGGTCGAAAAATGAACCCATCCTAGCCATATTTGGTAAAGTCACTTCTGTTTTGAAAATATATATGGGTGATTTCATGTCAAGTGCACCAACTTTTGAAACCGATGTCTTCCGATCGGGATGAAATTTGCACCAAGGTTAGTCCTATTGGATAGTAGTTTAGGCACAATTTTTCAACAAAATCGGTCCAGATCTCTCTGAGTTAGAGGGGATCAAAATTTGACATTTTGGCCAAACAGGTGTTTCTTCTCATCCTTGTAACTTATTACCTATTGTTCTTAGAAAATTTTCTCTCAAAGAGTTTAGATAGCTATTTCTTCAATATTTTGGAAGAAAATACTTTAAAAAAAAAAAATTTGTAAACTTTTTTTTTGCTAAATTAAAGCATTTTTTGCCTTTTTTTCAAAAAGGCCATTTTTTTTTTTTTTCATAAGAAAGCTTAGGATTTTTCCTTTAAGAGCTTTTTGGTCGCTTAGTGGGATACGAGTGGGATATCTATCAAAATAAATGTTTTGTAACTCAAGACAACGTTTTTTCAATTTTCACAAATGCACTATTTTGAATTTTTTCCTATTTGTGTGTAAAACCTTACAAATAAAACTTATACTGAGAAACTAGACAAACTAAACTTTCCGAAGGTATGTAACATACCTAACTAAAATTTCATACCCTAGATACTGTAATACCCAGCATATGTTAACCTCAGGAAAAAATCACTTTTTTTATTTTTTTTTGTAACAATAATTAAATTAATATATAATAATAATAATATTAAAAATAAAAAGATAAATAATTTAGTAAAATTTAATCTTAATTACATTAGATCCATTTATACCATAACTATTTTTATACTTAATTTTTTGTAGCTGCTGAAGTATTTAAGTCTTGTAAATTTTTAAATACCCAGTCTTTCAGCCAGGTTTTTTGTCGCCTTTATTTACTGCGTTTTTTTTGTCAATCCTTTCTTGGCGTTACTAGGTTCAGCTGTTGATTTGGCTGCTGGTTTATTTTTTTTGCTTTGGAAAGGAATCGCATGGAATAGAGGCAGAAAACTTTTTCAACTTGAGTCTTCCATCGACAAGCGGTATAAAAGCACGGTATTGAGCGGTATCATCGATTGTTATCGCAGCATCGAATCTGCTCTTCAGTGTTTTCAATGTTTCCTCATGATCCTTTTTGCTACTAAAAACTATTTTAGTTTCTTTACAATAATTCTTTGCCGAATGGAATAAAGCAGTCGCATCTAAGATGCGATCTTAATGAGAGCACTGGAGGCTATACTTCGCTGCATTTCTTTTGAGGTTTGCTCCAATACCATCACATGCTCCTTTACCATGAGCAATATGATGAAAATGCCACTCAGCTGGCATTCCAAAATCTTTTTCATGCGCCATAAGATTTGCGAAGCTACTTTTGGTTTTAAAATGTTGACGAACTCCATCCGAAACGTAGTATACCTTCTTTACTGTAAATTTAGATTTTAAATATTTTAGTATTATCTTCTGGTACTCATAAACTGCAACGGTATCATGTTTTAAATCGTCGGATATGATTGCCATACTTTTGAGTTCCAGTTTTTCATCTTTCATGTAGTAAATAACTACCGTGAATATAGTTGCTTGGTCGTTATTGAAGTGGAATGCTTGTATGGCATCCTGAAGAACATATTTATAGTTTTCTGCGAAATCATATGAAATAACGAATTCACCAGACTTCAAATGTATCTTCAAATCCTTGAAGAATGACCATTGCTCTTTGACTAAAAAGTCATGGTTTCTCAAGTTTAGCAATCCTGTACACATTTTTTCCACAAAATCATCCACATTTAAAATGATTGTTTTCAATGTGCATCTGTCAGTCTGAATCCAAGAATCAAATTTGACCTCCTCTATATATTCTCGATCTAAAGAGTTGATAAAATTTTCTTTGATGAATGTGGTTTTCGGGCAATTGGTACATTCACCTAAGTGGCAAGAAGTTGTTGCATTAGTACACATAGTCAATTTAAGGCAATCGCGGTAATCGTGTAAATCTTCTGCCGAATCATCTGTTACATACTTTAAGTTGATTTCCTTCAACATCAGTTTAGCATTTTCATGGTAAATGCAAACGCATACTGTGTGAGTTCCGCTGCTTTCTGCCAAAACGCAATGTTTTGGCCTCATTTGGGTAAATTTCGTGAAGCCAATTTTAACATCCTCGTGTTCAGATTGAAATGTTGCAAATAACTCTTTCAGGTTAAAGGGAACCATTCTCTTCTGTTATGTTATGAAGGTTTCTCAGTATAAGTTTTATTTGTAAGGTTTTACACACAAATAGGAAAAAATTCAAAATAGTGCATTTGTGAAAAATTGAAAAACCGTTGTCTTGAGTTACAAAACATTTATTTTGATAGATATCCCACTCCCATCCCACTAAGCGATCAAAAAGCTCTTAAAGGAAAAATCCTAAGCTTTCTTATGAAAAAAAAATGCCCTTTTTGAAAAAAAGGCAAAAAATGCTTTAATTTAGCAAAAAATAAGTCTAATTTTTTTTTTTTAAAATTATTTTTTTCCGAAATGTTGAAGAAATAGCTATCTAAACTATTTGGGAGAAAATTTTCTAAGAACAATAGGTAATAAGTTACATGAATGAGAAAAAACACCTGTTTGGCCAAAATGTCAAATTTTGATCCCCTCTAACTCAGAGAGATCTGGACCGATCGTATTGAAAAATTGTGCCTAAACTACTATCCAATAGGACTAACCTTGGTGCAAATTTCATCCCGATCGGAAGACATCGGTTTCAAAAGTTGGTGCACTTGACATGAAACCCCCCATATACAAACCAAATTTGAGAAAAATCTGTACAACATTTTTGTTTTTTGGATTATGAATATAATAAACACATTCAAACCCAATTTGACAGAGATCTATATGATAATTTGGATGTTATGCCAATTTGTGTCGATTTCATATAGGTCATTTGTATGTAGACTAGGTCTGAAAATGGACTAAATTTCGCCAATTTTAACAGCGTTCATCCTGTGGCCGATAAAAGCTTATATACCAAATTTCATCAAAATATATTCGCGACCTGTAGTTTGATTACACGGTTTACATGAACGCTAAATCGACTCAGAAAGTGATTCTGAGTCGAACGGTGTAATAAGAGATGAGTCTAGGTCATATAGTTTTAGTAGCTACAAACAGCAGCACAAAGTCATTATACCCAAACCACATAGTGGTATGGGTTATAAAAACTATAACATATTTCATTAAAGGTCATTCTAATGATTATGATTAACACCTTAGGATTATCATAAACAATTGAAATTTTTAAAATATAGTAACAGATATAGAGTTTTTTTCATACCGTATACAACTCAGTGGCCTGGGTATAACGAGTTTGTGCTGATGTTTCTAACTGCCAAACACATATGACCAAGATATTATACCTATCAACTCGGAATCATTGTCTGCGTAGATTTAGTCACGGCCGTCCGTCCGTCAAAATCAGTGCATGTTAAGAAGTGTTCCGACTTAAATTGCCCTAAGATCTATACTATCTCTTTCAAAATTGGTTTGTGTGTGCTTATTACACTTATTAACAAGTAAAAATAAATCTTTTATAACTATGCTTAATCATAGCACCATATAACTATTTCCCGATCTTTTCTTAAATCGATCAAGAAACAAAAATATTGCACAGATTTTTCTCAAATTTGGTTTGCATATGTCTTTGCTTAAAATAAGTGACTTTACCAAGTATGGTATTTTTTCGACCTAGTTCCCATTTGAATATTGTATCTGATATATACATTTTCATATCTGCAGGCCAAACAACTAAGAACAATATCACTTCAATTTTGTTTGTGATTATTTTCTGTATCCAATTAGTTGTAACTAAGACCCTTTCACTAAATGTATGGTATAGGTTATCGTATAATGGGTCTATACCGACTATAATTTTCTTACTAGCTTTAACATAAAGATGTTAACACATAGAGCGTGTTAACTTAAAGTAAACACTTATTTCCTTCAACTCAACATGATTCTAAAGAATATTTCAAGTTAAAATTGTTATTGTTTTTTTTTGAATTTATTTCTATTGTTGAAAATAAAAAGATAAATATTATCATGATAAAAAAATGTGTTTTTAAAATTTCCATTAGGAAAGCTCGTATTATTATTGAGAGAATATTTTTTGTTTGTTTGTTTTTTTGTTTTCAAAACAAGTTCATTTTGTAATGGAAATAATAATAAAAATAAAATAACTCAAAAGAAATGCTTTATTATTTATTTAATTAATTAACACATCTTTACTTCGATTTATTTTAATCAATAAGGAACAAACAAATATTTATGAATTAGCTACACTGAAGACAATTTTTAATATAAAGCATCTGATTTTGATAGATATCCATTTGGTTGGTTGGAGTTTTAATTCGTATAATAAGCATTGTCACAGAGTCCAATCCGTATTATGCTCTTTCACAATTTTTTTTCCGAATGAAACTAATTTTAATTGGCTAAACGGAATTGATGGTAACCTTAAAAAAACAAGTAAGAAAATTATAGTCGGTCTAGACCGTCTTTACGATACCCTATACCAACAAATTAGATGTAGAAAATTTGCATAAACCAAATTTGACATTGTTATTTTTTACCTTCGGATATGAAACAACTTATATCGGATGCTTAGTTATATGGGGACTAGAACGAAAAATGGACGCATACTTACCATATTTGGTAAGGTAATTTTTTTTTGCAGAAACATATACAAACCAAATTTGAGAAAAATCCGTGCAATATTTTTGTTTTTCGATAGATAGTGAAGGTCGGGTATCAGCTTCATATGGGAGATTTGACTAGAGATTAATTTTGGACTGCAGATAAATGAATGTAATAAACATACGCAAACCCAATTTAACACGAGATCTTTATGATAATTTGGATATTATGGCAATTTAAGTCGATCTCATAGGGGTCATTTGTATATTAATGTGACGATCTTAAAAAAATAAGTTTTTGAAACCAATCAAGATTCGTTGGCATTGAGGCCCTAAATATCTGTTAAAATGGTTTTGACTGATATTTTTGAAATATCACCATCATCAGCAATATCAGTCGATGATTTTTCAGCATCCGTTCTTTGATTTCCTCGAATAGGATCCCGTCCGGATCGCTTTTTGTCTTCAACGCTTTCTCTGCTTTTTTGGAACGGATTGTACCGTTTGTAGACATTTTCTTTTGCCATGGTCAGGTTAATGAAAAAATCATTAATGTTTCTGCAGCAGAAATTTTATTCCGCAAATAAAAATTAATGGAACTTCTTTGTCTAACAAAATCATGCATTAAACGCATAGACTACAGCATGCTACCAAAATCGATAATTTTGACACCAGCACAGCGACACGGCTACACGACAACTTTTGCCGCTATAGTCAAATTAGGATAATTTCTGTTATTGTTGGCTACAAAACAAAAATGGTGTTGACAATATTACAAAATATTCCACAGTCATTATTTTAGAAACATATACCAAAACAGATTAGTATTTATCAAAACGTCAAATATTTAGGATCAGCTGCTTAGTATGTTGCTGTCAGACGTTGACATCGTATTTGGCACAGATATCAAAAACAGTACTAGCGACTTAAAGAAGGAAATTATTTGCCCAAATCGATAAACGCACGACGTATAAATTGAAAAGTCACAGTATTGGCTCAGTTTAGTAAAAGTTTCCATGATATGAAATACTTTTATTGTACCCTATACCACTATGTATAGGTAGGGGTATACTGGGCATGTGCAGATGTTTGTAAGCATCAAAAGTATTTGACCTAGACTCATCTTTTATACCGATTGACTCAGAATCACACTCTGAGTCGATATAGCGATGTCCGTCGATCCTTCTGTCCGTCTGCCTTCCATCCGTGTATCCATGTAAAGCTTGTTCCCAAACTATAGGTCGAAAACACGAATATATTTTGACTAAATTCGCTATATAACCTTTTATCTACCATATAATAAATGCTATTGAAATTGGTGAAAATCATGAAAACCATATTAAGCTGCTTCCCGATCTTCGCTTAAATCTATCAAATAACAAAAATTTGCACAGAGTTTTTGCAATTTTGAAATAAATAAGTGACCTTAACAAAAACGGTACAGATCAGTCCATTCTTCGACCTAGTCCCCATATAAATATAGCATCCGATATGAAATTGTTAATATAATAAAAAAAATAATAACAATTCCATCCATATTTGGTTTATGCTTATTTTCTATATCCCATTAGTTGGACCTAAGGCCCTTTCTCTAAACATAGGCTATAGGATATTGTATAGACCGGCCACAATTTTCCTACTTATCTTTTACATTTAAGACATTTTCCAACCCATTTTTTTCCAACTGACTTATATCGATTGATGAGAGTTATAGCTTTTAGATGCACTAATATTATCTCTTGGTTAAGGCAAAATAAAAAATATGCTTAATTTCGCCATTTTTTAAAAATGTTTTCTTGGATGTTATTGTACGTCCGAGATCAAAATTTTCATATGTTATGGGCAAGTCAGTACTATTTTGGATATACGATATTTAGCATGAGTTAATTCAATCATCTCTCATTGGTCGACAGAGGTAAATAAAGAGGAAGTTGTAAGTAGTATTTATTTTTTAATTTGTTTTATATCCGATTTTTCAAATTGTTTTAAAATTGTTTTTGTAAGGAAAAAGCAATATGTGAAGCCTTCACTTTTCTGAAGCACAGCGACATAAAAACCTGACCAGTAACACCGATCGATTCAGATTCACTTTTTTTCAAACGTACGTACGTCAGTGTGATGTTCCATTCAAATCTTTTAATCAAAATGCATAACGCAAATAACTATTTGTTAATTATGAAATTTGGCAATGCAAGAAGTTATTGAGTATCAGTTTATGTTTAGACTGAGCTTCCCCCCAAAAAATTTGTTTTCGAAACTTTCCAAATAGTAATATGCTTATATCCTCAAAAAAATTTGCGTAGCATCTATACCTTTTCCAATTGTATTTATGAAAATATCAATTGATTTTCAGAAAGTATCATATGTATTTCAGAAAACATCAATTGAATTTGAATGAAGCATAACTGCATTTCAGTAAACATCAATAGATTTTCAATTGTATTTCAGAAAGTATCAATCGTATTGCATAAAATATCAAATGTATTTCAGAAATTATTTTAGCAAATTTCATTTGAATGTATTTCAGAAAATATGAAATGAATTTCAGAAATTGTGAAATATGTTTCAGAAAATATCATTTTAATTTCAGAAAATATCAATAGAATTTCACAATAAGAAAGTAGTTTACCCTACAATTCCGAAAAGTTATTAATGTTTCTATTAGTGATTTGTAATCAGGGCAAATATTTACCAACGTTTTGACATATTTTTTATGCACTGGAGAATAAACCATCAAGGACAGGCTCTTAACCCTTTCACGACCAACCCTAAACTGCTGCTTTCACGACTCAACATTTCTAAACAAAAGTGTCGCCAAAAATATTTTTTTTAAAATTAGCAACTAATTTAATCCGCTCAAAGCAAGTCAGTGATTTGTGTTTTTATTTTTTTACACAAATAACTGTAGCTTTGGTTTTGTATTTGTTGTAAATTTTTAAATATATATCACGGAGAATCGATTACTACATTTTTAGTTTGTACTAAAAATGGGAAGGAAAATCGTTCCTTTTGTAAAAAACTTTTTTTTGACAAAGATCTGTAATGGCTTCAAAGAATACATTATATAAGATTGTTTTTATATTTTTGAGATATTTAGAATTAATCTTTTCCTAAGTCTTTTTATTTATAATTGTTGATTTAATATTATGAATTTTTTTAATTTAATAAAAATATAAAACTATAAAACATCTTTTTCACCCGTACTGAATTTTGCTGAATAATAAACTGGTTCCAAATATTTTGGTGTTTTTCAAAACCATAAATACTGGCCCATGTTATATAAAAATTAAAAGTTTTCGGTTCAATAACGTCCGAATAATGACATCGAAATATCATAAAAAAAAAAAAACACAATTTTCAGATATTGGGGTCACCGTCTTAGGTCCTGAGAATACATCTGCCATTTTTTTGGTATGGTCGACTCAAGTCAGCCTTAAAAAAATCGGTTGGAAAATGTGGAAAATATAAGAAAAAATACAAATTGGACATATATGTCCCATTGGTCGTGGAAGTGTTAATGGTATGGAAATGAGGATTTAATTTTTTAATCGGCTACAATATAAAAACAAGGGTAGGTGTCAGGAATAAAGTTTTGCCTGCATAGTGACGCCCGATTTTGAAGTCATCATTTAAAAAAAACATGTTTATAGAAATGTTAAAAGAAATGTTACTAACCCAGTGTAATATTAAAAAAATTTCTTTTTGTACAGCGTTCTGACTATTTTTCTGAAATTAAATTGATATATTTTAATACATTTAATACTTTCTGAAATACAATTGATACTTTCTGAAAATCAATTTATGTTTTCTAAAATACAATCGATACCTTCTGAAATTCAATAGATGTTTTCTGAAATACAATTGGAAGATGTGTAGTTCTAAATACAACAGTTTTAAAATAAACACGGCAGGTAATTTCATATTCATAAAAGGTAGTCAAACCACAACGCACGATGATAATTGTGAATCACACCTTAACGACAAGTTTTTAGCCCAACTTTATTTGACATTTCTTTGTTGAAGCCTTTAATGAAAATGGGCGTTCAGATAAATACAATTCGTGCACCTCGTGATTATGTTGGTTTGCATAATCAACTAAATGTGTCCACAATTTGGAGAATTGTGCGCTAAATAAACCGTGTCTGAGAATCCAAAGGGGCGATTATTGAAAAGCAAATGCATCCACAAGGAGTGACTGTTTGATGCGGTTTATGCGCTGGCAGCATCATCTTTGAAAATGAAAATGGATGGTGTCACTTGCTATACAGCCAATGAAACATCGACTCTTTTGCGCGAGAAATGAAATGGACGTGTTATCTCATGTCGTCGCGAGGTCAATTGGCCGCCAAGATCATGTGACTTGATATTGTTGGAATTCTTTCTTTGTCGACCCAACATTAATCTTAAAAAATAAAAGCAACATTCTTATTGAAAACCTATTTAATATGAACTTGATAGACTTAACAAGCAAGAAACGACTCACGACAAGAATAGCAACTTCACCAACGATATATGGCCTGCCAAAAATACACAAAAATGGAACTCCTTTAAGGCCAATCCTTTAAGGCCAATTAACAACACACATATACATGCAGACGAAACATTAATATCTTTTGATGTTATATCCCTCTTCCTGAGTATTCCGGAAAATTAAGCACTGAAGACAATTAAAAGAAAATGGAACATACTGGAAAAATTTACAAAAATCCCCAAAGACATTTTTATGGAATTACTCACGTTTTGTAAAAAGGATAACAGATATTTTAATTACAAAGAATATTTCCCCAGCATCACCAGTTATTGCAGACATCGTTATGGAAGAGTTATTAAATGTGACGCTTGAAAAGTTAGATGATAAGCTTAGATTAGTTACTAAATATGTGGATGATTTGTTTGCGATAGTGAAAACAGCCAATATTGACGAAACACTTAACACATTAAACAATTATAACAGACAAATACAATTTACAATGGAAAAGGAGAATGAAGGAAGGTTACCATATTTAGACTGCATTCTTATTAGAAAAGACAACCTGATAAAATTTGATTGATATCAAAAACCAATGGCTTCTGGTAGGTTAATAAATTTTTACTCGAAACACCCAAAAAGTACTATTATTAATACAGCGTCTAATTTTATTAATAGAGTGTTAGAAATAAGCGACAGTGAATTTCACACGACAAACATAGACAAAATAAAATCTTTATTGATTAAAAATGACTTCCCGAATAAAACTATTAATGACTTAATAGAACAGAGAAAAAATAAATTAATTGGAGAACATAAGATAAGGGATAAGACTCCGAAAATATATAAGTCCATGAAATATATACCAGGTTTATCGGAGAGACTTAGAAATGCAGATATATACAATAAGAATAAATTTGAATTAACAACTAGAACCAACAATACACTTGAAAAATTATGTAGTAAAACTAAATCAAAATTATTAAAAGAAGACAAATCGAATCTTGTCTATCAAATAAATTGTAATGGAGATGAGTCCGAAGGTATATGTACAACAAAAACAAAACTTAAGACTAGACTTTCATGGTATAAATCGGACCAAAAAGCACTTGACAAACCAATTTAACAAAAAACAGCATTAGCAGCCCACTGTACTTTAATTGGACATAAACCAAACTTTGACAATGTGAAAATATTAGTGGGTGAGAATAATTATAGGAAGAGATATACTCTAGAGATGTTACATATTATTAATGTACCAGTAGAGAAGAGACTAAATTACAAAACTGACACAGATAATTGCGCCCAAATTTACAGACACACAATAGACAAATATTTATCAAAACAAAACAGTAGGTGACAATAGCTTGAACGGGTACCAAGGAAAATTATTTGGTTTTTTTTCGCGGAACACTATTTTTTTGTTTATGTATGTAAATTTGTTTTTATTTTATACATCAGTTGTTTAGTGTTTAAAATAATATTTTTGTAAGTATATAAAAAAATGTTTTGTCATTTATTATTTTGTTTATTTAACAACAGATCCCCTGATGATGATCGGAAAATTCGATCGAAATATTGGGTCAAATAATATATATAAAGAAAAAACATTAATAAAATTAAAACATTAAAAGAACTTTTTTGTTTATTTTATTTAAAATGTTATGACCTCAAGCTGAACAAATCAAATTAATTAGAAAATGTGAACTTCAATAAGCCAAGAGCTAAATGATGAGATAATTCAGCCTATTAACGACGTTGGACCTCAATTATACCTCATTACAAACTGCGAAAAATTTTGGTGTTATCTTTTAACGGCTCACTGACGTGGTCTGACCACATAAACATTGCTTCAGGGAAAACTTTTGCAATGTTTCGGACTTTATGGCACACCCAATAATTTATATTATATTAATTGCTTAAACTTATCTCATTCCCAATTTGTTATATGGATGCGAAATATATGCAAAAAGTGATTCCAGAAGTAGTAAAAAACTTCTATCAACGTATGTGTAACTCCTTATTAAGATATGTTTTTAGCTTGTTAAAATATGACTCTAAAAAGCTTTATGGCGTAACCTTTTCTGATCTGTTAAACATTAGCACATTGATACTTTTACATAAGGTTATATTCATTCGCCATCCAATGTATCTATTCGGAAAATTTGAATTAACGCGCTTTGAAAGGACCAATGACATACGGCCTGTTAAATACGAAAACTGTCTTTCAAAATTTCAATTCTATGTGAATACAATCAGTCTTTGGAACTCGCTACCATCAAATCGTAAATTTTTAAGCAAAATTCGATGCATAATTTTATTTATTAATTTTTTTTCCTCTTTGCTTTGTTAGTCTATTCTTCCTTAACTTTTTTATAAATTCGATGTTATGTATGATTTTAGTTATTTTCATATTTTGTAATTCTTTCTTATTTCGAACTTAATCATTATTATAATAATCAACAATGTATATAATTATAAAATTATTAATCCCGTTATTTTGGAAAACACATAAATACAAATACAAATAATTGGAGCTTGTCTCTAACTAATTTGGATTCGTTTCATATATTGGACAAAAGTAAATATTTCAAATCAGCGGAAAAAAGTGGAGGCGATTATTCCGTCCATCAAAGTCGTGACCATTTCATGAATTTATTTCGCATTATTCATATCCACTAATTATTAAGTATTCAAAAGGGATCCAACACTGGGAAAATCGTCGGATACCGAACTGAAGTAAGACCAAGTTGAATCATGTTATCAATTTTTAACAACTACAAATTTTTTGTATAAAAAATTAATAACTTTCAAAATAAATAACGGGAATCACGTATTTATATTTTCCCCAGCACATGGTGAAATGCATACGGTTTGATAAACAAACAACCACGTCTTTAGTTGTTCTGATAATGAAATACATGAGAAATTAGAGCGACTGGTTTTGTGATTGACTGCGTGCCTAGCGTAAGTGTCGCTGTTGCTGTTATCGTTTAATTGTGTGACTAGCAAGTAGTTGTGTGTGTGAAAAGGTATTCATTCATGGTGATATCGTCAAACTCTGCTCATATTCATTGGAAGCGACTGCTGCTCTTTCAGAACAATTCCCTCACAAAACGTTTCTAAAAGAAAGAAACCTACTAACATGAACGCGGCAAAATAACCAAATAAATAATTTTTATTTTCACGCGTTTTAAATACTACTAACAATTAAGCAAAACCACACATACGAATTGATATAGTATACATGATTATGTAGTATTAAGTTTCTCAGAGAAAGGGAAGTATACCAAAAATTATATTCGGGCCTTTGATGAAAATTATATGTTATATATCATGATGTCATTAATCATGGAAATTATCATAATTTGGTATTGCCCTATCTGGAAAGTAGAAGAAAGTTTAAAACTTGCTCAAATTGAGGCAATAGAAATTTCGAAAGCATTAGTTTAAGACAAAAACCATTTGCAGTCATCTATAACAATTCCAGGTCTTATGATCTTACCAAGCTTTTTTATACCCTATACCACTATGTGGTTTGGGTATAACGACTTTGTGCTGCTGTTTGTAATTACCAAAAATATTTGACCTTTTATTATACCGATCGACTCAGAATCACTTTCTCAGAATCACTTTGTGAGCCGATTTAACGATGTCCGTCCGTCCGTCCGTCTGTGTGTCCATGTAAACCTTGTAATTAAACTACAGGTTGCAAATATGAATATATTTTGATGAAATTTGGTATATAAGCTTTTATTGGTGAAATTTGGTCGATTTTCAGACTTAGTCCCCATACAAATGACCCCTTTGAAATCGACATAAATTGCCATAAGATCCAAATTATTTTATAGATCTCAGTCAAATTGGGTTTGTATGTGTTTATTATATCCATTAATCAGTAGTCCAAAAATAATCCCTATACGACAATTCTTAGTCATAGGCCCCATATAGAGCTGCTTCCCCATCTTCAATTGAATCTATTAAAAAAAAACAAAAATATTGCACAGATTTTTCTCAAATTTGGTTTGTATATATTTTTCCAAAATATAAGTGACGTTACCAAATATGGTCAGGATCGGGTTATTTTTCGACCTCGTCCCCATATAAATATAGCACCCGATATGAACTTTTTCATATATGCAGCCAAAAAAATTAAAAACAGTTCCCCTCAAATTTGTTTTATGCTTATTTTCTATATCCAATTAGTTGGACCGAAGCGATAGGGTCCCTAAACCACGGTATAGGGTATCGTATAGTCGGTCTAGACCGACTATAATTTTCTTACTTGTTTAAAACTCATGTGTTGATTCGACGGCACTGGTTAACAAAAAACATAAGATATTGTTCCCTTTGTACTGAGAATCATCTTACCATATTTGTTGGGTAGAAAATCTTCGCACACAAATTTCATTGTGATTTCGGTTGTTTAACTTTAAATTAATTCAGTTGGAGATGTCAAGTCTACAGCGCCAAATTAAGTTTTAATTTCAATTGTTCATAATTCTCGTTAGTTGACACATAAATAAGTAGAGCTGAAAAAGAAAGGTCTGGTCATCTGCAAAGGAGTGGATATTGGATATTATCAGTAGTGATAAATTCAGGGTTGCATGTTAAAGTAATGTTAATAAGTTACTAAATCAATTAGTGACAATATACTGAAAAACCATTGGAAAAATGCGTTTATAACTTTTCATTATATGATCTTTTTTTTTTCTGAAAGCACTTTAAATTATAAAGGACTACTTTTTTCCAAAAATATATTTAAATACTTATATTCTTCCTACGATACCACTGTCAATGTCAAATGAAAGAGGTGAATATTATCAACTTTACGCAAATTTTTATTTTATCATACCAGGACAAACGAATGTCAGTAATGTCCTTTTATAAGAGGGCTCCCTCATTGTATTATAGGCCTAACGATTATCTTTGGTATAGGAAAAAAATTACATCCAATAAATCTCAGTTTCTGTGTGGGTTACCTTCCTCATTTCTTTCGTTTAACACGGGCAGTTAGTAAAACTTTAATCTTCGACGGTAATTGAAGACAAATTCTGAACTTGTTTTTTAAATGCACAAAATTGCATTAATAAATCATAAATATACAAATGACGTGACTATTTATAATTTACATACATCTGGCCAGTATTTAGAATTATTCAATTTGCGTGTTTGCTAATATGAGTATTAAGTACTTTAACGATAGTTTTCATTTTTTGTTGAAAATTGTAAACAATAGAGAATTATTTCTGTCTTCATTACAATAAGATTGTTTTCATTCTTGTCATATTTACGAGTATTTAATGTTTAACGAAAATCATTATTGCTATGGCATGTGTAGTCGGCGTTTTTTAACTTAACTGTGATTACTCTATATATTATCCATCGTTAAAATGTAATTTTTTTCATTCATTCATATTGTATACAGAGAAGCATATAAAAATACGCTATACCAGGGTCACGGCATAATGAATTTGTGCTGATGTATGCAACTACCAAATATATTTGACCTGGACCCAACTTTTATTATACCGATCGACTCAGAATCACTTTCAGAGTCGATTATTTGTCTGGTTGTCCGTCTGTTCAACTGTCCGTCTGTCCTTTTTTTTATGTGTCCATGTAAACCTTGCAATTAAACTACAGGTTGCAAATATAAATATATTTTGATAATCATACGATGGCATCTTTTGAATTTGGTGAAAATTTATCCATGTTAAGACCTAGCCCCCATACAAATAACCCTTATGAGATCGACTTAAATTGCCGTAAGATCCAGATTAGCATACATTCCTATATCGATCAAATTTGGTGTCTGTATTACACCAACTAATCAGTGGTCCAAAAATAAAGTCTGTCATAGTAGTTCCCATATGAAGCCGATTCCCGATCTTAACTTCAATCTATTAAAAAAAAAAAAATATGGCACAGATTTTTTTGAAATTTGGTTTGTATATAGTTTTGAGAAAAGTAGGAGACTCTACTAAATATGGTAGTGATCGGACCATTTTTTTACCTGGTCTCCATATCCCATATATAAAAATAGTACCAGATATGAACTTTCTCATACCTACTCGCCCCAAATTAATGACATCGCCACTAAAATCTGTTTTATCCTCAGCAAAGTTGGATTCAAGACCGGATTCAGATACTAATATATCGGTCAGCGTCGTTGATAATTTAATTCGTGTTAATATTTATTATGTTTAGTTAATTTTTTTATGGCTGAAATATATTTACTAATAATGCTAGTGAATGAACTGTTTCTTATGTTGAAAGAAAATAAGATTCTGACTTCATGTACCTTGAAAAAAAGCTTTTCTAAAGAGAAATAAGCGTTCGATCTTCCATTGCTAACGTCGGTTCGACCACAGATTATCCGTTATACACAGGCCAAACCTTTCAAGAAATTTACCACGTTCCTGGAGTCGATGAATTATCGATTAAAATGTTAAAATAGGCACACCGATATTATCAGAATAATTTAAATAACTATTCTTGTAGATCTACATCACACACTCAATTCCCCAACAATGAAAGTAACACCTTACCGATTTTCAAAAAAAGTGTCCAAAGATAATCGTAAATAATAGTGTAACATGTGTTCTAGGTTCAATCTCTCTTGGGGATTTCTGAAAAAAAATATCTGAGCAATACCTGAAGTTCAACAAACTTTCTTAAATGTGCTTTAAGAAAGACTTCACTGCATCATAATGCTCCTGAAACAAAGATGTATTTCCAACAATATACAGGGAGTAATAAAAGATCTTAATATCATCAACAAGACGAAAATCAAAGCTGGTGGTATCTTGGCAGATACTATACAGATATCGGTTATGGTACATGTTTTGTTTAGTCTATGTATTGATGTTTTGTACCACATTCATCTCAATTCATGTTCACCTTTCCCAATTATATAAAATAAGTTTTAATAGTTTTTACTTTATTCTTTATATCAAACGTACGGCGGCGATCCCAGAACAAGCCGAGCTGAAGTATAGATGGCGGAAGTAGTTTGAAAAAAAGAAAAGTGGTAACATTTATGTTTTAAATTTCAATGCGCCACATTGTTTAGTATTTTTTTTTGTAGCCATCAAGAGTAATCTCAGTGAGTTTGGCCGCCTTTATGTATTTCAATACCTTCATTTCAAAGATCTCAGTCCAACCAATATTAAAGCCGAGCTAGATTCTACTATGGGAGACTCTGCTTCTTCGTTTACGGCTATAAAATATTGTGTGCCAGAGTTGGAATGAGGCCGTACTAGCTGCCAAGACGAACACCGTATTGGCCGACAGTTGAGGTGGCCAAGTCAAAAATGGCAAATAAGTGGCATTGGGTGACCGTCGGCTGAAAGTCGTACATCGCAGATTTGCCGAAACTTTAGAAATGGGAAAGTTGTCTGCAAGTTGGGTGCCGAATTTGCTCACAATAGAACAATAACAGCATCGTGAAGATACTTCAGTAGAGTGTTTGGCGATGTTTCACCGCAACAAAGCCGAGTTTTTGCATCAATTCGTAATCGGGGATGAGATATGGGTCCCCCACTTCACACCTGAGGCAAAGGAACAGTCAAAACAGTAGACTGAGATAGGATAATCCTGTCCGAGGAAGGAAAAGACAGTTACATTTGCAGGACACGTTATGGCGTCTGCTTTTGGGACGCCCGTGGGAAAATTTTTATTGATTGTATTCAGCTTTTGAGTGATTAAATTAAGGAAAAAAGGCCGCAATCGGCGAAATAGAAAGTGTTGTTATATCATGACAATGGCCAAAATCCATGAATTAAAGTTCGTATTGCTTCGCCACTCAACTTATTCGCCAAATTTAGCTCTCTTGCATTATATTCTATTTCTAAACTTGCAAAAATGATTCGTTGGTAAAAGATTTGCCAATAGTGAAGTGGTGGAGTCTGCGGCTGGTGGCTACTTTAAAGCTAAACAGCTCTTACTATAAACTGGGTGCGAAGCTATTGAATATCGCTGGGAAAAGTTTATCGAGCTAAGAGGAGTTTGTGTTGAGAAATAAAGAAATCGATTTAATTTGGTTACTGCCGACATGAATTTAGTTGCCTACATTTCTAACATTTTTACCATAATCACTTAATATTAACATATTCTTTTTTAGAGGCAGAGAAAAATCAATTCTTTTTAAACTCTTTCTTTTAACTCATACTCTCTGTCTGTCTATCCGTCTGTCTGTCTATCGTGGGTCAACCGCATTCCGCAGTATCAAATTGATCTGAAACCTGGCCCATAGTCTTGTTGTGACTAAAGTTAGATTAATTTTGGGGTAGTCAAGCACAGTTACGCATAGTCACGCACAGTCACGGAGTGATTTAAAACCCATTTCCCTTATTCGATCGATCTGAAACTTGATCGATGGACTTGCTGTGAAAAAAAATTAACTTTGACATAGTCACGCACAGTCGCGCACAGTCACGGAGAGATTAAAACCTCACTTCCCCTTATCCGATCGATCTGAAACTTTGTCCATACACTTGCTGTGAACAAAAGATTAACTTTGACATAGTCACTCACAGTCACGCATAATCGCGCACAGTCACGGAGTGATTTAAACCCCATTTCCCTTCAGCTAATCAATCTGAAACTTGGTCCATAGACTTGTTGTGACCAAAGATTAATTTTAAAATAATCACACACAGTCACGGGAAGATTCATATGAATAAGGAACAAAAGAGTTTTAATAAAAACTTTGTTTTTATGGGTTAGTTTATTTTGGTGTTACTTTGGAGTTTCTATTTGGAAACTAAATAGCAGGCCCAATATGGATCACAAAAAACCTTTTTTCAATATTACTTTGCAGTTCGTAGATGGGAACAAAATTGCAGGTCCAAGATGGATCATAAAAAAAAACCTTGTTTAAATATAAAATCTAGGTATTATCTTTAACAGCTCTCTCACGTGGTCAAATCATATAAATATTGTAGTTGGGCAAACTTACGTTAAACTAATATCTCTTTGGTCAACACAATATTTTACACCTTTGAAAGTTAGAATTCTAATTTCCAAAACGTATGTAATTCCTGGACTTTTGTACGTCTGTGAAATTTTTGCTAATTACGACTCGTCGAGCAAACGTCCTATAAATGTTGCATATAATAACATTATTCGTTATGTTTTTGGTCTAAGAAGATTTTTTCATATCACTCCCTTCTTCTCTGAAAGACTATTTGGCGTGTATTTTGATAATCTTTCAAAAATAAGAGTTGTAATTTTTATGTACAAAATCATTTACACAAAAAAACCTAGCTATCTATTGGAAAAATTGCAATATGCCAGGTCTGATAGAGGAAGAAAGCTCATAATTCCTATTCCTATTCATAGTTCGTCTTTGGAATGCACTTCCCCAAACTTATCAACTAACAGACAACGCAGGACTTTTTATGAAACAAATTTTTGATTATTTTATATAGTAAAATATTTGAAATTTTTTATATATTTTTTATCTTCTTTTATTATTTTATTTTATAAAATATGTAATTAATTTTATTTATATCAGCACATTGTACCTTTATAATTAACTAGATGTAACCCGGTGTGCTTCGCTACACCCTCGCCCTCCCCCCCCCCCCTTCCGAATCGTTATGAAAGGGCTCACGCAAAGTCCCAAGGCTCTCACTAATACAGTAATTCAGATATATCACATTTAATATAAAGTTTGTGTGGGGGTACCATACGGGGGAGGTCCCGCCCATTTTTTTTCTGACTATTCACGTTAATAATAGAGACAAATTTGCAAAGCTTTCTCTATCATAGTACTTAATATATATGATATTAAAAATTTACTATGTATGGGAGGTGCCACGCCCACTAAAAATATTTAAAAAATTAAAGCCTGTAGCACTCCCATATCCGCAGTAAGACTATGTGAAAATTTCAGGAAGATCAGATGAGTAGTTACGGAGATTACCTCCTACAAACAAACAAAGAAACAAATATTACCTCTTTATTATGTTAGTATAGATTATTAGTATATATTTTTCTATTTCAATGCTTGCCGATGCTGATATACAATGCTTTTTGTTTTTTCATTCGGTACAACAATTATCAGATTTTTGGGCGTTCCTACCCTGGAGCAAAGTACATGTAGCTGCCCATGAGAAGAAGATGGATTATTGATATTAGATCTGGCAACACTTAACTGTTGGCCTTGAACTTAGAATATCTTTTGCCAATTTTTCTTTTGAGCGATTTTTGATTTTGCCCATTTTTTATTTTGAATATTTTTTTTTGGGCCAATTTTTATTTTTCGCGATTTTTGGGTTTGGTGATTTTTGATTTTGGCGATATATCTTCCCCACCAAATCAAATTGATAACTAACGAACTTGTCAAAGGACTGTCGCTTTCGTAGTGCTTCATATTTTTTACATAGGAGGTGCCACGCCCACTAATCCCATCCCGCCCTTTTATAGTACACCAGTTATATGATATTAGATATCTACTTTGCATGGGTGGTGCTACGCCCACTGCTCGGATCACGCCTATCTTTTTGTTCGACTAATCAGACAAAGAACCTATGGGCTCACGCAAAGACACAAAGCTCTCTCTTTTACAGTATTCCAGATATATGACATTAAATAGTTACTTTGCATGGGAAGTGCCACGCCCATTGTTGTGAACCCGCCAATTTTTATCCGACTACACATACTAAGATCTGATAGGCTCGTGCAAAGTGTCAAAGCTTCCTTTTTTAGCATACCAATTATATGATATCATATATTTACTTTGTATGGGCGGTGCCACGCCCACTGCTCCTATCACGCCCATTTTTTGTTTAACTAATCAAATTAATAACTTACGGGCTCACACAAAGTCCCAAGACTCTCACTATTACAGTACTCCAGATATATGGCATTTTATATTTAATTTGTATGACAGGTGCTACGCCTATTGGTCCGATACTGCCCATTTTTTGTCCGACTACTTACATTAATAATAGGTGACATCAGACAAATTTGGAAAGCTCTCTCTATCACAGTACTCGAGATATATAATATTGAACTATTACTTGTATGGGAGGTACCACGCCCACTTATCCGATCCCGCCCATTTCCGGCGTAGCTACTAATATTAACAATAGGTGACCTCACACAAATTTTCAAAGCGCTCCCTATCATAACACTCAATATATGTATATGATATTAAAAAGTTTCTTTGTGTGGGAGGTGCCACGCTCACCAAAAATATTTAAAAAATTATAGCCTATAGCACTTCCCATATCCGCAGTAAGACTCTATGAAAATTTCAGGAAGATCAGATGGGTAGTTACGGAGATTACCTCCTACAAACAAACAAACAAACAAACAAACAAACAAACAAACAAACAAACAAACAAACAAACAAACACACATTACCTCTTTATTATATTAGTATAGATTAGTCCTGTACTGTTATTATAAGAATAATTTTTCTTGTTGTACCGGAATGCACAATAAATAAATAAATAAATAAATAAATAAATAAATAAAATCACTGTTCGTTAGCAAAAAGTGGTTAAGATCCCAATAACATAGATTTCTATAAGTCATTTGAAAGTAATCAACTCTGTCATATGATATCTTCTGTTTCTCAAGATAATGTTATAATTAAATTGAAATCGTTTCTAAATAATAAAATAGTTTAGTAGGAAGTGCCTGCATGTGAACATTAAAGATAATATACTCGTTGAATAAGAAAAAGCAATGAATCATTTTTAAGAATTTTTTAAAGTTATTTCAACAAAGTTATCTAAATATGCAATACAGGCAAAGTAGAACTATATAAAATATTTATATTTACTTTCTGCTGTTTCTGATTTTAACAAATGGCGTTAAAAATAATTTTTGAGATAAGGCAAAAATAAACCTGTCGTCTGGTATACTTTAGCATTAACTAATGAAAACTAGAGTTTATGACATATTTTTGTTGATAGTCCCTCGATAAATGAATATCAGTATCCAGTCCAAATTTGGTATGCAGGGTTTTCTAGCTTTATAAATAATTTTCTAAATTTTCGTCGATTTAATCATATGCATTGAATTTCATATTTGGAACTGTCGTATGTGTTCAATTCTTACATGTTCAGTGCGTTCATAAATGATAGCACATTTGGTAATCTGTGAATCAATGTTCCATAAAATTTCAACTATGCATGCAATAATTACCTTCTCGTTCTGGAACTTACGCTAATGTGTTTTCTTTCCAAAAATAAACTTATATTATATAAAATTTGAATTAAATACATATACCGTAAAATCTCTAACATTGAAATAATTAAGCTGTACCCAACTTGCTGGATGCGTTTCCAAGAAAGTTTGTAACATGATCATTTGGAATGTTCTAACTTTCCCCAACGTACTCAAATACAAACCATGAAGAAAATTCCTTGTCTTTTCAAACGACATATTATTGCACGGTTGGAATTTTTGAAAAATAATATGAGAATAAAATTGGTCAAATGCAAATTGCTTAATCATATGAGTCCGATCGCAGGGGAGATGTGTAAACATCTAGTAATTAAAGATTTTTTTATAGCACTTTCTTAAAATCAAGCAGAAAGCGTATCACTTATAGCAATCAACTGCAGGGGCTCTGTTAATATAAAAATATTTATTATTATTTATTATTTTAACCGGTTAATTTTTTATTTTTTCGTTTTTTATTTTATTTTTAATCTTTCGTTTTTCATTTTTCATTTTAATTTTTTTTTTTGAATTTTTCATTTTTACTTTTTATTTTTAATTTTTTAATTTTAATTTTTCATTATTTATTTTTCATTTTAATTTTTTTCTTCATTTTTCATTTTCCAATTTTTAATTTTTCATTTTTCATTTTTTATTTTACATTTTTTATTTTTCAATTTTGATTTTTTATTTTTAATTTTTTGTATTTAATTTTTTATTTTTCATTATTCATTTTTAATTTTTGTTTTTCAATTTTCTTTTCTTATTTTTCATGTTTCGTTTTTTATTTTTTATTTTTAATTTTTTAGCTTTAATTTTTTATTATTAATTTTTTATTTTTAATTTTTCCTTTTATTTTTTTAATTTTTTATTTTTCATTTTTCATTCTTTATTTTTAATTTTTCATTTTTTATTTTTAATTTTTCATTTTTAATTTTTTATTCTTCATTTTTAATTTTTCTTTTTTCATTTTTAGTTTTTAATTTTTTTTTTTAATTTTTCATCTTTCATTTTTAATTTTTAATTTTTTTTCATTTTTTTTTTCATCTTTAATTTTCAAACAGGTTATCATAATATCATAATTTTTTCACCAATACAATCACATTTTGTCTTACGACCCACATGTTACGCTTACATGTTACGCTGTTTTTGAAATTTACCCCCCTGCGCGTATAGATGTTTACGCATCAAAAATTTTGTCAGAAGAAAAAAATTTAAGTTTGATAATCTTGATGGGAATTGCAGTTACTGACGTGACATACGAAAAGAAAACCAAATGTTTCTCTCGAAGAAATTTTCGTGGCGGCTCTGTTATGAGTTTTGTCTGGAATTCTAAATCGTGTCAACCAAAATAAACAGTGATAAATATTAAGAATCACTTCCATGCAGTTTGTTTTAGAGCTAAATATTTAAATTTTCAAATAGTGGGAAGCACTTGATCAAGGTGTTATGAAAAAATTAATAAGTTCTATGAAAAACTTAAAATTTTTTTGCATTAAAGCAAAAGGTGGTATTCCAAATTATTAAGTTGATATTATTTTTGTTTCTTGCGTTAAAAATAAAGGAATTAATTGTTTATTTTTTTTATTTTTATTTATTAACCAACACTCAGGGGATGCCCCCTACAGATGCAGTGCAATAGTTTTTCTCAGGAAAATAGGTTATGGGAAGGAGGAAAGAGGGAGTAGTGTTTGTGGATATTTGACTTAAATTTTATTAGATTATAACTGTCAGGAAAGACCTCTGCGGGGAGTTTATTCCACATACGACTAGATCGACTGATAAACGAATTCTCTCTGTAATGCGTTGTGCGGTCAACTGGACAATAAACTACAAACGGAAGAGATCTACTAGAGAAGCGGGTAGAGCGAACCGAAACTCGGGCACTTGGAATAAGTTCGCTAATCTGAGAAGAACGTTTCCCATGGTAGTATCTAAACAGTGATACACAACCCACATTCCGACGATGGTCCAATGAGTCAATAGAATTGGATACCCTACTGATGAGCATCAACGCCCTCCTTTGTAAACGGTTCAGTAGCTCCAAAATAGACATTGAAGCTCCTGCCCATATATGGGATTTGTATTCCATTTTCGGTCGGATGTAAGTGGTATAGATTTTAAGGAGATCAGAAGGAGTGAAGTAATTTTTGCACCGTTTTAGAAAACCAAGACACTTGAATGCTTCTTTCGACACTTGAAAAACATGCTCGTTCCAACGAATTTCACATTGAATTCTCATGCCTAGAACATGAAGAGTATCCGACTCCTCAATACCTATACCACCCATATATACAGATGACATTGCTGAATCCATGGCGCTATGGGTCAACATACAACATTGAGTTTACAGCGCATTAAAATCAACACTATTCGCTTTACCCCACTCGGAGATTGTTAACAGGTCTTGATTGAGTGTGTCATTCATTGTCCGCCTTTTGCCCCCAACCTCCAAGAGGATTGGCCTACAAGCCTTGGCCTTTACCTAAAACAAAGACTTTTTTCCATATGTGTTATACAATTTGTATGCTTTAATATGATAGGAATTGCGATGTAAAACATTTTTTAGTAACGGCATTTCTAATTAATCGAAATTATGTTTAATATAAGTTTATTTTTGGAAAGTAAACATATTAATACAACTTTATTAAATATATGATAATTATTGCATCCATAGTTAAAATTTTATAAAACATTGATTCGCAGATTACCAAATGTGCTATCATTTAGGAACGCATTCTATTAAGTTTTTTGATGTACAAATAACTTATACGGATTTCAACATATTGTTAAATAACTAACAAATTTTAGCAGAAAGCGGCCGAGTACACAAAATACTTGTAACGGAGAACACAATGAGAGAGTTAGAACTACTATAACTTTTTTACTTGTTTTTGTTTTTTGGTGTTTTTATATTTTAATACATCTAACATAAGTTCGAGTATTTTTTTTAAATATTTTTTTATTTTGGGAGCAATTACTTTCTTACTCTCTCAAATTACGTTACTTTATATTCTTTACTGGAGCACTATAGCTATTATTATTGTTTTTTAAAATAATAAAAGCAAAGATACAGTAATGTTTTTAAGCATATATTTTAGCAACATGTTGCATACGTCGCACAGTGGCGCCATTTGAGTTTTTTCGTTGCAAAAATCATATCTTTTGAACCGAATAACATAATTGCACAGTTTAAACAGCATAAAGCATATGATAGATAACTGTTCAGCCTATGAAATGAGCGTTTGGAAAGGATGCTACGCTTTGTAGCGGCCTACTTATGGGTTATCAAAGTTAAAATTTGTAGAAAAATCAATTTTATGGTAACTAAAAAAAGTAATTTTTACATTTTTAGATTGTTTTTATTTTTTTTCCTTAGGGTTTTATGTTTTAAATTATTACCCAACAAATTAAAAAAAAATTACTTCTTTTTTAAATTCATTTTTTCAATTTTCTGTAAAATATTCATCACAATTCGTAAGAGAAGGTATATCTAAAAGACTAATCATTTCTAAACTATAATTATTTGCTAACTCTATTCGTGACTTCACATGCCGCAGGGAAGAAATAAGTGGATCGGAAGATGCTGCCAACATGTTGAAGAGGTCCTCATTTTGCCTTACCCTTGATGCTTTGAATGTGTTCTGCAATCTTTATTTTTTATAAAATTTGTTAAGAGACTCCTGTGCTTCTTCAGAAAGCTCTACAATTGGCATAGACTGGTACTCAATTATATCTTTGCCATGCGCCAATATTTTATGGACGGTCGGGGTCAACTTCTTCTGTGGATACATTTCTGCTAAAAGAGATGCAGTTTTCTTCGATGCATATTCTCCATATTTTGTAGAATTGACATTTTCTTTGCAGTTTAAAACATTCAAGATCGTTCCCAATCTTTTCACGATTTGATTGTCAATTCCAGTGATTCTAGTTACTGCCTCATCATTTTCAAAAAATCTCCTAGAAGTGTTTCCATCGTTTGAGTTACCGTATCCGTGCTTGGGACAGTCTACTTTTAGTCCAACTTGTTTAAAAAAAGCATCCTGTATTTGCTTCTTTCTGATCTTTTCCTTATCCTTTATTGATGTATTTTCATCGAAGTTTTCCTCCTCTTGTGGTAGGGTATACGCCAGGTTTAGCAAGAACTCCATACACCTTATCCTTGCGTGCAATGGTGACATTCCATATTCGTAATTCTTCTCGTTTGTAGAATCGTTTAAATTACCAAAGTTCTTCTGACTCTTTTTGCAAATCGGGCATGACAATGTTGAGGTTGTTCCTGTCAGTTCGTTTACGACTTTTCCGTCAACCATGGTCAGGTGGAACTCGTAATTGCATTCAACATATTTTCCTTCTCCAATTTGCAGGTTTGTAGACTTAATCTTGCTTATTTGTTCTTCAATGTCCTTCACCGTGGTCCTTATGAGTTCTGCCGATTCCCTTGCAAACTGAAACATTATTGGTCGGCAATAATGCATTGATGACGGACGTGGATTTTTCCAGTGTAGGGAAACATCAGATTTTAGCCGCAACAGATGCCATAAACATATTTCCGTCCGATATTGTAGCGTCATCGAAAGATATTCTTTGCTTATAAACGCTTTGTCCGGATGATCCATCGCAGCCCCATTTGCTGATCAATGTCAGTTTCTCAGGAAGAATTTTCACCTCATTTTCAGGAAGACTCTCCAACAACCGTTTTGCTGTATGGCCCATGAGATCCTGCAGATTGGCTTTCACAGAGACTTCCGTAAACTCCGTATGCAGTGGTCGTGAGTTTATTTTGGCTTGCGTAATATGCTTGTATCCTGGTAAAACGTCAGCCCCGTGTCGCATCAAGGATGCCCGTAGTATTTCATATTTTTCTTTGGAAAGTTGTAAGTCCATAAAGAAGGCCAAGCCTTCTTCGGAACCATTCTTTTCAACGTGTGCGTTTGTGGGCGTGGGAATGCTTTCCTTAATCCTTTTTAGTCGCAGTGAGCTTGCATCAGCAATAGATTTTGCAATCTGCGACCTAACTCTTTCTCTATCCTTTGTATATTTAAAAGACAGCGCGTTCGATAAATGCTTCTTGGTCAAGTCATTGGTGAGATCGGCAAGTTTCCTCTTTCTTGTGAAAATTGAATACTCCTCAATACTTTTTTTGGCCTTCCTTTTGCTCCTCTGGTTGCTGTGGTGGGTTTATCTACTGCCAATATATCCAGGATGGTGTCTTCATTAATCCAGTCCTCGTATTTGGAGTTGAAGATCTGAATGGTTCGATTAGATTTCACCCATTTTGCCTTAATATTTGCATATATCAGATAAAAATTATTTTTTATAATTTCGCTTCTCTCAATATTTCCGTATAAGCTATCAAGTTCTTCTAAAGCAGCTTCCGTGAAAAACTTTAGTGTGGTTGACCTTCTAAACAGTTCAAATAATTTTAGATTGTTCAGCGCCATGTTTTTAGTACTTAAATTGTTTAACGCCATGTTTTCAGTACTTGTTGTGCCAACTTTCAGTCGTAGACTAATCCAGGCATTATGCTTATTTTGCAATATATAGGCTTATGCTAACATGCCTAAAAATTTACCTGTTCCCTGCATACATATGGATTTAGGCTGAACTATGCAATTTTGATATTATGCTCGTGTCTAAATAAGATTTGTGCCTACCTGGAGGGACCATAAGTCAATATTGTTCTTGACCATTTGTACTCCAAAGTAATTTTTAAGTGAGGTGCGTACCTGCGAATTTCAATGAGTAGTTTTTTGTGCATCCTGTGTCTGTAACAGAACAGAATATTGGGAGTAGACTTTGGCAGAGGGTCACAGGTAGACAACCGACTTAAAATGCAATTTTCAAACTATTAGATCAAACTACTGTCAGTCAAAACATGTAATGGATGCACGCCATACAATTTCTGCAACCATGTTTTTTTAACCTTTTTTACCTCTAGAAGCCAAACGGGCACGTACGGGCAGATAAAACCTTTTGTATTATGTAAAGAAATAATCAAAGAACATGTTTTGCAAATCTGGCAAATATAGAAAAATATAGATTTTTTTTATTTTCCGTCAAACTTGAAAAATAGTGAAAAAACGGATAGTTTTTAAATAGTGATTAACCAGGAGAAATACAAAGCAAACAGTTAATTTTTTTTATCATTATATATTCAATAAATACATCAATCAATACAAATAAAAAATAAGGCAATTCGTTACCTATTTTTCGTGATATTACACCTGAAATAGCAACAAATTGACTAAAAATTGTGTGTTTTTTTGAAAACCGAAAGGCGGTCAACTTTGAACGGTTATATCTTCTAAACTAAAAATGTGATATTATTAAGAGTAGCATATTTGAAATCGTTGAAAAGTTTCCTATAATATGGGTTTATTCAAAACTTCGTCGGCGCACATGAAAATTTTGATTTTTGCAACCTCGTTTGCTCTACGGGCGGCACTGTGCGACGCACAGTGGCGCCATTTGAGTTTTTTCGTTGCAAAAATCATAACTTCTGAACTAATTGAGCTAACCAAATAAGTTAAAAGGCATGTGATAGATAATTATAAAATAAAATAGCTTTTTGAACAAGGTGCTGCACCTTCTAGATGCTGAAATATGGGTTATCAAAGTTGAAATTTGTTAACGGCATGAAATAAATCATGTTAACTAAAAAAACATGATTTTAAAAATATTATACTTTTTATGTTTCTTTCTCATGTTTTTTATATTTTAAAATTACTATCCATAAATAAAAAAAAATTGTTATTTTCCTTCGAAGTTCAAAAATAGTGAAAAAAAAATAGACAGTTGTTAAATAGCGATTTACCTGGAGAATCACAAAGCAAATTTTTTTTTCTATAATATACTGAATAAATACGTAAATCAATGAAAATAAAAAAAGGTACGATTAGTTTTCTATTTTTTTTTATATTCCACTTAAAACTGGATCAAATTGACTAAAAATTGTGTTTTTTTTTTAACTGTAACAATGTCTTTATACCCTATACCACTATGTGGTTTGGGTATAATGACTTTGTGCTGCTGTTTGTAACAACCAAAAATATTTAACCTACACCCATCTTTAATTATACCGACCGAATCAGAATCACTATCTGATTCGATTTAACGATGTCCGTCCGTCTGTGTATCCATGTAAAGCTTGTAATCAAACTGCAGGTCGCAAATATGAATATATTTTGACGAAATATGGTATTTGATCTTTTATCGGCCATGGGATGAACGCTATTGAAATTGGTGAGAATCGGTTCATGTTCAGACCTAGCCCCCATACAAATGACCCCTATGAAATCAACATATATTGCCATAAGATCCAAATTATCATACAAATCTTAGTCAAATTGGGTTTGTGTGTATATATTACATCAATTAATGAGTAGTCCAAAAATGATCCCTATTGGACAACTCTTAGTCATAGGCCCCATATAGAGCTGCTTCCCGATCTTCACTTAAATCTATCAAAAAACAGAAATATTGCACTGATTCTTTTCAAATTGTGTTTGTATATATTTTTGCAAAATACAAGAGGCTTTACCAAACATGGTCAGGATAGGTCCATTTTTGGGCCTAGTCCCCATATAGATATAGCATCCGATATGAACTTTTTCATCTGTGCAGCCGAAAAACTTAATAAAAATCCCACTCAAATTTGGTTTATGCTTATTTTCTATATCCAGTTAGTTGGGCCTGAGAGATAAGGTCTCTAAACGCATGGTATAGGGTATCGTATAGTCGGTCTAGACCGACTATAATTTTCTTACTTGTTTTTACCTTCTTTACTTCTAGCAGTCAAAGAGCAGCTAGGAGCAGCTTAACTTTATTGAATTAGGTAAGGGAACAGTCAGAGAACGTATTTTGAAAACTTGGCAGATATACAAAATTATAAATTTTTTTTTAAATAGTGAACAAATATACACTTGGAGAAACAAAAAGCAAGTGGAAAAATTTATTTTCTATAATATACATAATAGATATATAAATCATTGAAAGTAAAAAAAAAATACGATTAGTTATCTAGTTTTTTTTTATATTCTATCTGAAACTGGACCAAATTTCCTAAAAATTGTGTGTTTTTTGAAAACTGAAAATCGGTCAACTTTGAAGGGTTATATCTTCTTAACTAAAAATCTGATTTTATTGATGGTAGCAGATTTGTAATCTTTCAACAATTTCCTATAAGAAGAGTTTATTCAAAATATCGGTAAGCACACATGAAATTTTTGTTCTTAGGGCGCCACTGTGCATCATCATTAAAACTCACAAATATTATATAAATTGAAATAAATTCGAACAAACATTTTTGATATTAAATAAATAAATTACAAAACGGTAAATGCAGTTAAAAAATTAGGTGTCATATGTTGGTACAGTAGTTTGCTATGAATGTCTGTTGACATAGTTCAAATAAATATTTGTTTCGCAAATAACTGAATTAACATTTGAAGCTAACGGTACTGAAGGCTAGCTACAAAAATTTAGATTATAAATTAAAAATAAGTCGATCAGTACAATAAAATGTAGTTTTTTCAATGTAGGAATGTACATCCACATTTATAGTTGGTTTAGAACAATATAGTTAGTATAGATAGATGGTATAGCATACGTTTAGACCAGTGGTGGCCATCGAGAGAATTGATTTAGTAATAGTGTTTGTGAGCATGTGTTAGTTGTACTACACTGATCGAAATCCAGGGACGTAACACAACGCCGATATTAAATGGGTTTGTGTAGATTTTGTATGAATGTTTATATGAATGCATAAAAGGGCAAATAGTTGAGTTCACGAAGAATATGGTAAAATTTTAAATATATTTTGTTGTTTTAAAATTTTAAATCTTACATTCTGAATAGGTAAAACAAAATGTGAAGAACATTTAATCTCTTTTATTCATAAGTTTGAAGTTTATTAAATCAATTAATAATAAGTAATTCATATCTTTAAAAAACAAAAAAAAAAAAAACACAAAATAGCAAAACTTAAAAAGATAAGAAAATTCAAAGATTATTAAGTGGTATGTTACCAAGGACTAAAAAAATTACCAGTAACTGGATATTTTTTTAAATTAAAAAAAAAATGCATAAAAGACGGCTATGTTGTTGTCAAATGGATGCGACGCACTGTGGTCAATATTTTGAGATAGCGGCCAAAACTCCTTTTGGTTTTTGTTCTCCGATTTTAAAGTTATTAGACTCATATGAAAGTAGACAGTAGTAAACCTCGGGAGCCAAAAAATTAGAACTCTATTTCAACTATTTCACTGAGAACAGGGTGGTCCAAAATGGGCTTTTTCAGAATTTAGTAAATTTATGATATTTTTAGTAAATTTTTAAAGTTTAAATGATCATAACTTTTTTGTTTTTCAAGATTTTTGGACGAAATAAATTTTGTGTTGTAACCTAACGTATTTCCTATTACTGAAGCTCTACTGTTTTCAGAACAATTTAATTTTTTTTTTTAAAAAAGGTCAAATTTCTCGGAAATTTCCTACTTCATAGAGCACAACTCCTGTGAGTCAAGCTGAGTCAAAACACAAATTTACTATTTTGTAGTCCTAACTCTCCCCTACATTCCTATATATACATGTCCATGCATCGGGACTGCACTTTTTGAGCTACAGCAATTTTTCTGACCCAAGGTAAGATATTCGGTACAAATGCACGCCATATTTTTTGAGAAGTTATTTGTATGTGAAAGTGGCTATTATGCATATATTTTGATGAAATTTTGTACAAGAGTTCTTATTGACCCAAAAAATAATTCTGTTGAAATTAGGAGAAGTTGGCCCATATTTGGACCTAGTCCACATAGAAGGGTGTATCAAAATTTTGACAAAAATAACAATAGAACTCTCAAATTATGTGGTATCTGGCAATTCATTTGGAAAAGGTAAAAAAGATTTTATTGCCATCTAATATTACACAACTTAAATACGTGAAAATTGCAAATAAATTTAAAACCAATGGAAATAACTGGTAAAACCAACTACCTGTTATATTATGTTTCAAAGAGGTAAAAAAGATCATGTTGAAACTTCGAGCAATAGTATATTAATCCATGCATTCATTTTTTTTTTCTTCATTATTGTTTAAACAATGGCTAAATTCAGTTATAATGTTCTATCTGATATATATTTTGAACGGAAAGATGAAAACGACATTATTTTACATATAATGAATAATCCATTCTTCAAAATATGCGACAAACAAGAAATTAAAATTCATAACTTAAAAATAAAAAACTTTTTAAATACTTTCAGAAAACGGTACAATCAATGTTCCAGAAGCAAGAAATTGTTTTACTCACGCAACCAAGAATGGCTAAGAAATAAACTTATTTTTAAAAAGCCATCAGTAACTACCACGGAAACTGGAAAAGGTGGTCGACCAGCAAAGCCAATTGATAATTGTAGTGAAAGATCACGAAGACGCAAGCTTAAACATATCAATGAAGAAGTTTCTTGTAGCATCATAAAGGATTCATTTCTGCATCAAATTCAACCATCGAAAACTAAAAAGGGTAAAATTGCTATCATTGAAAAAATAGTGGAAGCAAGCCCCAGACGCACAAAAAGGATTTTAGAAAGTATGCCGACACCAACTGAAGAAAATAAATTTACTCCAGAAGCATTTGCACTATTTTTGGATTTGAAAATGCCTAAAAACCAATATACAGAATTGCGGAAGCGATCCAATGAAAAAAATTGTGGAATTTTTCCATCATATCGAGATATAGTTTCTGCCAAAAAAGATTGCTTACCTTCACCAACTGCTATTAGTGTAACTTCAAGTTCAGCAGAAATAAAATTGCAGGATCTTCTTGAACACACTGCAGAACGACTATTAAAGACATTTGATGCTGACTATTTAAAGAAGTTTAAAAATTGCAGCATGACTTTAATTTCTAAATGAGGATGTGATGGGTCCTCTGGCAAAAACAATACAAACAATGTAATGCGGAAAATTCATCAGATGCCAATTTATTCATGATTTCTTTCGTTCCATTACGTTTAACAAAAGCTTATATTGGTTGAGAGCCGTCAACTAGTAGAGCTGCAGAGATAGATGTATGGAAGAATGAAATGCCCTCGTCAACAAAATTTTGTAGACCAATAAAGTTTGCTTACAAAAAGGAGACTCAAGATGTCATAGATGAAGAAGTTCGAAAAATAAATGATCAAATTAAAGAACTTCAACCAGTAACATTTAAATTTGATGACCAAGACATTGAAGTAAATTTTAAAATGTGTCTCATAATGATTGATGGAAAAGTTGCACAAGCTTTAACCAAAACAAAGTCATCGTTAAGCTGCACCATATGCCAAAAAACATCAAGTCAATTGAGCCAACCACCAACACAAGACGATAGTTTTAATGAAGCATATGAATTTGGAATGTGACCTCTTCATGCTAGAATTCGTTTTATATAGCATATTCTTAAATTGGGATACGATTTGGAATTTGGCCCGTTAGGCGAAACAGTGAGAAACAACAAAGAAAATTTGGAAAAAAGAAAGCCAAAAAAAAAAGATATTCAAGAAAAATACCGTGAGATAGGCCTTATAATTGACCAGCCAAAGCAAGGAGAAGGAAATTCTAATGATGGAAACACAGCAAGGAGATTTTTTTCCGATCCAGAAACTGCAGCTTCTAACTATAACTGGAGTAGATTATGATTTAATACGACGATTCCAAATCATATTACAAGTTATAGCATGTAGCAAAAAGATAGATGCAAAAAAATTTGGTCAGTATGCTAATGAGACAGCAACCCTTTATAACCAAAAATATTCTTGGAGACATATGCCAACCACAGTTCACAAAATTTTGTTCCATGGGGAACAAATAATTCAGCACAATATGCTTCCAATTGGAGATCTCTCAGAAGAAGCCCAAGAAAAAATGAACAAAGACTACAGATTCTTTCGCGAGCATAATACAAGAAAAATTTCCAGATATTGTACTAATGAAGATCTTATTAATATTTTGTTGTGCATATCAGACCCATATATGTCCAGTATTCGACAAAAATGGAAATCAACCTCATTAGAGTTAGATGAAGAAGCTAAACAACTACTGCAAAATGAAAATCAAAGCTATTTGGAAGAAATTTTTACTAATATTGTTTAATTAATACTAGTTTAAAGATTATAATTTGTTTCTAATTTTAGTATAAATTTTTATTAATACATTTAAATAAAATATATGTGCACTTTAAATCAATAGTAAAAGTTTACTTAAAATTTTATCGATGTTGTGTTCTGTATATAATATATCCAAATGGTATTGATATTGTTGGGAATTTCAGTGTTATTTTTCAGTTTAATCCTCACAAGAATTAGCTTTCTTCGAAAAAAACCAACCTTTGGCCCCTGTGAATATTGAGACTAAATAAATGTCAGGGGCCAAATGTTGGCATTTTCTGACCAAAATTAAGTTTAGGAATAATAAATAAGTATTGGTTGTAAAATACGATTGAAGAAAATAAGAAATTATAAAAAAAAATACCTATTTAAAATGTCAAAATATTCAACTTTTACATGGAAACTCAACGAAAAATTAAAATGCATTTTTAACTCCAAATTACCTACGTTCCTATCAGTCGATTTTTACGTTTGAACACGGAAATTGAAGCTTAAAGTCCCTCCTATTGAACAAAACAAATTGCGTAAAAAAATACCAATCCGGTCAAAAGTTATAGAGTTTTGACCGCTATCTCGTGAAATTGACCACTGTGCGACGTATGTTATTTATAGAAAATGTTTAATTTATAGTTTATCAAGTCTTCGAAATTTTCTCAACATTTTTGGTTTCTTTTAAACAAATATTCTCTGTGTACCTATTAGAAAAAATATATATGAATTTCAAAAGGCAATGCGACATAGACATGCTTTGTTCAAAAGCTTTCATAAGACTGAATGAAATTTTTGGTTACTTTTACTCTTTGGTGAGTATTTTTGTTTTCGTTCGGCTGTATACATATAAGAAGCCGAGCACCAGTGTGTTTGGCAGGGCCTTCACTAGTTTAGAGACCCTATCTATTAGGTCTAACTGAATATGGAAAATAAGCATAAAACAAATTTGAGTAGCATTGATATTAATTTTTATTTTTGCCTTCGGATAAGCAAAAGTTCATACCGAATGCTACATTTTTATGGGAACTAGGTCGAAAAAATGACTGATCCGGACCATATTTGTTAAGGTCACTTCATTTTTGCAAAAACACATACAAACCATATTTGAGAATAATCAAGCAAATATTTTTGTTTTTTGATATATTTAAATGATAATTTGCATCTTATGGCATTTATGTCGATCTAAGTTTGTATTTGAATTTACACTTATAGAAAAAAACGTTCGTGTCTTCTATAGAAAGAATTTCTTACTATCTGAAGAACTTCATTATTTTTCTTTTACTAAAGTAGAAAACTTATAAATTCCCTAAGTACTTTATAGAACAACAATGAAATTCATTATTTAACACAGCCTAACAAGTCATACGGTAACTCAAAAAAAATCTCAAATGATTCTTGGCTAAAAATATCCTGATATTAATATTAAAAAAATGCAAATTAAAAAAAATTTTATCTGAATTAGCTAGTAATATGATAATTTAGGTATGACCTGCGGTAAAAAAAATAATTCCCTAAAAGAATTTTTTTAAATTCGAATAATTTTTGGAGTTACAGAGCTATATATATATATATATATATATATATATATATATATATATTTGTACGACAATATCGAAAATTCTTGCAATAAAAGTTTAAGTCCGTTTTTAAAAAACTTTAAATCGATTTTCTCCTAAATTTTACACACTGGTTCTACAAATAAATCACCAGAGTTAGTTTTATTTTCCATTCCACTCCCCATTTTTAAACAACAAATTCACCTAAATTTTACAGCAAAAATCGTGTTTTTCACTTCAAAATGCTGCCAAAAATAAACAAAAAATATTTAAAAAATATTATTCATATCTTTAAAAAGAATATGAAAATATGTTTTTTCTCGCCTTTAAAAAAGTGGGTGTAAAGGTAGGTGTGGCCAGAAAGATATATTATCTGACCTTCGCTGGAGCACAGGGATTACGTGTACCAAATTTCAGAGGAAGACGTTGAAAAACAAAAGTTTGTATAGCAGTCAAACAAAGAAACAAATAAAAGGGGAAAAAATAAATTTTATGTAAGTATTTGTATAGCGGTCAAACAAACAAACAAACAGAAAATGAATTTTATATATATAAATTTAATATCTATTTACAATATTTGGGCTTTTACTAAAAGTATTGCAACAAATAATTAAATATTTTTTTGTTGTGTAATAATTAAAAAAAAAAAACATTACTGAATATTTACATATATAGGTAAGAAGATAGGGAAAAAACTTTTGAAATTTCAGAAATTACGGAAAAAGTTAATTTTGCAAATTTCTTATTAAATCAAAACTTGAGGACCTGTTCCTGTCTTCGAATCTTGATGTTATTTTACTGATGATGGGTTTCAACAATTCTTGTTTAGAATTAATGTGTAAGAGAGCAATTGGGTATCTTCTGGGAAGGTTGAATATAATCTTTAAGTTTTTATTTTGGATTATTTGTAGCTTTTTAAGATAAGTGTAGGCACATCTCGTTGTTCATACCTGTCAGCCATATATCATTGTTGGCTGTATACACATATTATATAATAGCAGTTTATTTTTCGAGTTTAATTTAGATTACGGTTAAGCAGAGGGAAAATGCTCTTCCGCATTTTAATGCTTTATCACCCGCTTGTGTAACATGGTTTTTGAATGTCAGCTTTTTATCAAAAACAATTCCCAGGTATTTGGCTTAGTCAAATTTCAGTCCCTTGCATGCAAAGTGTTATTTGTGGAATTCTTTTTGGTGACTTGTTAAAAGGAAAAATAGTTGTTTGCGTTTTCCCGTGATTTATTTTTATTTTCCATTTGTTGAAGTATCTTTCAGCATGGATTAAAGCTTTTTTCATATTCTTCACTATTGCATTTGAAAGTTTTCCACTCGTTATTAAAGCGGTGTCATCTGCATAGAAGGCTGCTGCTTGGTTTCTTAGGGCTTTAAAGTCTGACGTATATAGAGGGGCGGTTCAATTTAAAAATTGCCCAAGTGACAAGGAAAATCGTATTCTAGGGATCAAAATAAGAAACTTGCCCGGGGAACCATACCTCTAAAACAAATTCTGATGTCTCGATATTTGACCTGCCTGTCTGTCTGTCTCACTTTGACCCATTTAGAGTGCCCTAATCGAGTCCAAATTTATGATCGACCCCCACTAACTTTGGAAGGCCGACCCACCCATGCCAGTGACACACCCCCGGGAACCCCCTGGGGGGTTCCCAAACAAACATTTCAGAAAATCACCATTTTTGTTTAGAATTAGGCTGACTGTGTTATTAAAATAAACACTCATACGTATACGTATCTTCTACTCTGCTAATAAATAATAATGATACGCCTTGACTATGTTATGTTATTCAAAAGATCGATCGATGAGGGTAAATAACTTTTAGATCACTCCGTGACTATGCATGACTCTGCGTGACTACGCCAAATTAATCTTTATTCACAACAAGACTATGGGCCAAGTTTCAAATCAATTGGATAAGAGGGAATAGGGTTGTCCAACGACACACAGACGGAGATTGAGAGTTAAAATAAAGAGTTTAATTAATCTAACCCATAAAAATAAAGCTTTCGTTAAAACTCCTTCCTTATGCATATAAGTTTTGAATCTCTCGGTGACTGTGCGTGACTGTGTGTGTCTTCTTAAAATTAATCTTTGGCCACAACAAGCCTATGGACAAAGTTTCAGATCGATCGGATGAGGGGAAGTGAGGTTTTAATCTCTCCGTGATTTTGCGTGACTATGCGTGACTGTGCGTTACTATGTCAAAGTTAATCTTTTTTTACAGCAAGTCTATCAACCAAGTTTAAGATCGATTAATCTGTAGTCACACCAAGGCCATGGGCCAAGTTTTAGATCAATTGCATGAGGGGGAATGGGGTTGTCCCATGGCAGACAGACAGACAGAAAGACAGTCCGAAAGTCGGGACATCAGAATTGTTTTTAGAGATATGGTTCCTTGGGCAAAGTTTCTTATTTTGATCCCTAGATCTTAGTCACTTGAGCGATTATTTTGCCTCCCTACAAATCGACCCGCCCTAATATATAGAGTACAGCGTTAGTGATAAAATAGATCCTTGTGGAACTCCTGCAGGAATGTACCTAAGTGTAGAGTTTTCGATATCTAAGCTGGTATGTTGGTGTTTAAGGATGACAACTGTCTCGAGTTTTAAATGCTATTTTTGATCATGGAATATCAATGAGCTTAGCGTATCGTAATTTTATTCCTAATTTAACTCTATTGTTCTATCTTAAATTTAGAAATGAACATAAAGGTTTTTTTTTTTTGAAAACTTTTGCCTTACTTTTTAAAATTATTTAAAGCCAATTCTATTATAAAATATCGTTATAATGTTGAAGTAAAAAAAGTATAAAAATCCTAAACTCTTTTTCGAAATTGTTAAACAAACTCACATGTAAATATTATGTTAATAAAGAAATGAATTGAATTTTTTTTATGATGGTTTATGGTTCCAATTTATAAAATTTAAAGTTTATTATAAACCTTGAACGATAAAATCTTGAAAAATTCTTATTTATTTTGGAAATAGATTTCTCCACAAAATAATTAATAGTTATAATAATAATATTGAATCTGTTAGACTGGATTGCCAAATCATATGTGAATGTAAATCCAAAAAAATAATCATGAAAATATCTTTGAAATAAAAAATAACAATAAAAACAAATGATTTATAAAACATAAAAAAAAATATTCATACAAGTATTTAAAAACAAGTTCCTACAATTACAAACATCTTTACCAGAGAGAGCTCTATAAGGCATAAACACCCTGACCCCAGAAACTTTTTCTTAAGTTTACAAAGTATTTTATAACAAATGAAAATTTAAAACAAATAAAAAATTGTAGAATTTTTTACATTAAAAAATAATGTTTCCTATTATTAGAAATTATATCTAGCAATAAACTCGAACAGAACAAAACCAATTATTTGTAAAAACATAAGGATGAACAATACATGACAATACACATTTTAGGAAATTTCAAACTATTTATGAAATTTGTGTCTCTTAAACAAACAACTTTTTAACTACGAGTGTATGTTTCCAAGTTTGAAATTTTCCTCCAATACGATACAGAAAAATAACAGAAAAAAAAATAATTTTATATACTAAATACTATATATAAAATATATACTCTATATACATATAATAATAAATCATAAAAGGGCACGTTTGAATAAAAATAATTGTTTATATTTATTCTTTTAGTCTTTCAACAAAATGGTGAAAGATAAGTACGAATTTTTTGTGAGAAAAAAATAAGCAAACAAACTATTTACTATTTGCTGACAGTAGTTAATAGTATTTTGTTTAAGAAAAATACAAATACAAATGAATTTATTAACTTATATATTTCAATTAATAATACATGGCACTACATATATTGGGCGGTTATATTAATCACTTGATGTTATATATAAGTTCAAATATACGTACTTATATTTTAAGGAATTTATACCGTGATATCAAATATATATATGGGGGTTTCATCAAGTGCAACAACTTTTGAAACCGATGTCTTCCGATCGGGATGGAATTTGCACCAAGGTTAGTGCTATTGGATAGTAGTTTAGACACAATTTTTCAACAAGATCGGTCAAGATCTCTCTGAGTTAGAAGGGATCAAAATTTGACATTTTGGCCAAACAGGTGTTTTTTCTCATCCATGTAACTTTTTACCTATTGTTCTTAGCAAAGCTTGTCCCAAATAGTTTAGATAGCTATTTCTTCAATCTTTCTGAAAAAAAATTAAAAAAAAATAAAAATTTTTTTACTTTTTTTTTGCAAAATAAACAATTTTTTTGACTTTTTTTCAAAATAAGGGGCCTTTTTTTTTGCTCAAAAGAAAGCTTAGGTTTTTTCCTTTAAGAGCTTTTTGGTCGCTTAGTGGGATCACTCGCATCCCATTATACAAAAAAAAAAAAAAAATGTTTTGTATCTCAAGACAACGGTTTTCAAATTTTTAGCATATGCGCTAATTTGAATTTTTTCCTATTAGTGTGTAAGTGTTTCTAAACCTTTAATTAACCTTTCCGACGTTATGTAACATACCTAACTAAAATTTCATACCCTCGAAAAAATCGCTTTTTTCTATAGAAATGTTGAAAAATAATTTTTTTTATTTATTTGTAATAATAGTTATATTGATATATAATAATAATAATAATAATAATAATAATAATAATAATAATAATAATAATAATAATAATAATAATAATAATAATAATAATAATAATAATAATAATAATAATAATAATAATAATAATAATAATAATAATAATAATAATAATAATAATAATAATAATAATAATAATAATAATAATAATAATAATAATAATAATAATAATAATAATAATAATAATAATAATAATAATAATAATAATAATAATAATAATAATAATAATAATAATAATAATAATAATAATAATAATAATAATAATAATAATAATAATAATAATAATAATAATAATAATAATAATAATAATAATAATAATAATAATAATAATAATAATAATAATAATAATAATAATAATAATAATAATAATAATAATAATAATAATAATAATAATAATAATAATAATAATAATAATAATAATAATAATAATAATAATAATAATAATAATAATAATAATAATAATAATAATAATAATAATAATAATAATAATAATAATAATAATAATAATAATAATAATAATAATAATAATAATAATAATAATAATAATAATAATAATAATAATAATAATAATAATAATAATAATAATAATAATAATAATAATAATAATAATAATAATAATAATAATAATAATAATAATAATAATAATAATAATAATAATAATAATAATAATAATAATAATAATAATAATAATAATAATAATAATAATAATAATAATAATAATAATAATAATAATAATAATAATAATAATAATAATAATAATAATAATAATAATAATAATAATAATAATAATAATAATAATAATAATAATAATAATAATAATAATAATAATAATAATAATAATAATAATAATAATAATAATAATAATAATAATAATAATAATAATAATAATAATAATAATAATAATAATAATAATAATAATAATAATAATAATAATAATAATAATAATAATAATAATAATAATAATAATAATAATAATAATAATAATAATAATAATAATAATAATAATAATAATAATAATAATAATAATAATAATAATAATAATAATAATAATAATAATAATAATAATAATAATAATAATAATAATAATAATAATAATAATAATAATAATAATAATAATAATAATAATAATAATAATAATAATAATAATAATAATAATAATAATAATAATAATAATAATAATAATAATAATAATAATAATAATAATAATAATAATAATAATAATAATAATAATAATAATAATAATAATAATAATAATAATAATAATAATAATAATAATAATAATAATAATAATAATAATAATAATAATAATAATAATAATAATAATAATAATAATAATAATAATAATAATAATAATAATAATAATAATAATAATAATAATAATAATAATAATAATAATAATAATAATAATAATAATAATAATAATAATAATAATAATAATAATAATAATAATAATAATAATAATAATAATAATAATAATAATAATAATAATAATAATAATAATAATAATAATAATAATAATAATAATAATAATAATAATAATAATAATAATAATAATAATAATAATAATAATAATAATAATAATAATAATAATAATAATAATAATAATAATAATAATAATAATAATAATAATAATAATAATAATAATAATAATAATAATAATAATAATAATAATAATAATAATAATAATAATAATAATAATAATAATAATAATAATAATAATAATAATAATAATAATAATAATAATAATAATAATGATAATAATAATAATAATAATAATAATAATAATAATAATAATAATAATAATAATAATAATAATAATAATAATAATAATAATAATAATAATAATAATAATAATAATAATAATAATAATAATAATAATAATAATAATAATAATAATAATAATAATAATAATAATAATAATAATAATAATAATAATAATAATAATAATAATAATAATAATAATAATAATAATAATAATAATAATAATAATAATAATAATAATAATAATAATAATAATAATAATAATAATAATAATAATAATAATAATAATAATAATAATAATAATAATAATAATAATAATAATAATAATAATAATAATAATAATAATAATAATAATAATAATAATAATAATAATAATAATAATAATAATAATAATAATAATAATAATAATAATAATAATAATAATAATAATAATAATAATAATAATAATAATAATAATAATAATAATAATAATAATAATAATAATAATAATAATAATAATAATAATAATAATAATAATAATAATAATAAAAATCAAAAAATATATAATTTAATAAAATTTAACCTTAATCACATTAGAACCATTCATAACATAACTATTTTTAATTAGTTTATTGAAGCTGATGAAGTATTCAAGTTTTGAAAATTTTTAAATACCCAGTTTTTCATCTAGCTTATTTGTCAACTTTATTTTCTGCTTTTTTGCCAATCTTTTATTGGCCTTACTAGGTTCAGCTTCTTGCCACTTAGGTGAATGTTCAAATTGCCCGGAAACCACATTCATCAAAAGGAATTTAATCAACTGTTTTGTTCGCGAATATATAGAGGAGGTCAAATTTGAATTTTGGATTCAGATGACAGGTGCACATTGAAAACAATAATTTCAAATGTGGATGATTTTGTGAAAGAAATGTGTACAGGATTGCTAAACTTGAGAATCCATGACTTTTTAGTTAAAAAGCAATGGTCATTCTTCAAGGATTTGAAGATACATTTGAAGTCTGGTGAATTCGTTATTTCATATGACTTCACAGAAAACTATAAATATGTTCTTCAGGATGCCATACAAGCTTTCCACTTCAATAACGACCAAGCAACTATATTCACAGTAGTAATTTACTACAAAGGTGAAAAACTGGAACACAAAAGTATGGCAATCATATCCGGCGATTTAAAACATGATACCGTTGCAGTTTATGAGTACCAGAAAATAATACTAAAATATCTAAAATCTAAATTTACAGCAGAGAAGGTATACTACGCTTCGGACGTAGCTTGTCAAAATTTTAAAAACAAAACTAGCTTCGCAAATCTTATAGCTCATAAAACAGATTTGGGAATGCCAGCTGAGTGGCATTTTCATTCTACTGCTCATGGTAAAGAGCATGTGATGATATTGGAGTAAACCTGAAAAGAAATGCAGCGAAGTATAGCCTCCAGTGCTCTCATCAAGATCGCATCTTAGATGCGACTGCTTTATTCCATTCGGCAAAGAATAATTAAGATTAAATTTTATTAAATTATTTATCTTTTTATTTTTAATATTATTAATATTATATATCAATTTAATTATTGTTACAAAAAAAAAAAGAAAAAAAGTGATTTTTTCCTGAGGTTAACATATTCTGGGTATTACAGTATCTAGGGTACGAAATTTTAGTTAGGTATGTTACATACCTTCGGAAAGGTTAATTTGTCTAGTTTCTCAGTATAAGTTTTATTTGTAAGGTTTTACACACAAATAGGAAAAAATTCAAAATAGTGCATTTGTGAAAATTGAAAAACCGTTGTCTTGAGTTACAAAACATTTATTTTGATAGATATCCCACTCGCATCCCACTAAGCGACCAATAAGCTCTTTAAGGAAAAATCATAAGCTTTCTTGTGAGTAAAAAAGACCAAAAATGATTTGATTTAGCAAAAATATTGAAGAAATAAATATTGAAATATTGAAGAAATAACTATCTAAACTATTTGGGAGAAAATTTTCTAAGAATAATAGGTAAAAAGTTACATGGATGAGAAAAACACCTGTTTGAAAAATTGTGTGCAAACTACTATCCAATAGGACTAACCTTGGTGCAAATTTCATCCCGATCGGAAGACATCGGTTTCATAAGTTGGTGCACTTGACATGAACCCCCCCCCCACCATATTAATAATTATGCCTCCTATTAAATTTGAGTATGATTTATGTAATTGATTATTATATGAAGATAATATAGCAATAGCATTCTATATATAATATTATGAAATGAGACATATAATTAAGATGGAAAACTCTATAAACTTGGTCCCCAAAGGGTTAAAGAAGAATATTTTCTTAAATCATTTTTCTATTTGGATTACAATTTGACAAGTAATATTGGTAGTTCCGAAAAAATAATTTCAGTATGTTGGTTTTATATTTTTTATTCTGCCAGAGCGTAAGCTATTACGAATTTTGAAACAACTTTTATTTTTTAAGTATAGGGCGGGCGAATATTTGCGTATGAGTAATAGAAACATTCAAAAATAATTTCATCTGTTCTGTTTGCGGTGTTTTTCCTGGAATCCGGCGACAAATTAGCCATTTTATGCCAGTAGATTAGCGTTATTTAAATTGCCAACCCTTAAGACCGTAGAACCATGCTGAATGTGTCGTTTTTGCTAAATCTGATTAATAATGATGTATCGTCAGAATTCTTGTTACGCAATATCTCACTTAATGTTCCTCAGCGACATATACGTTACTTTCTTCCACTGTCAATTCCAGTTTTCCATACCAAGTATACCAACCCCGATCCGTTAAGTAGATTATGTACTAACTTTAATGATTTGTATCAATTTGTTGATTACTCTAACCATTAATATTGTAAAACGTAACATTATTCTGTATTTAAACCGTTAAATTAAAAAATTTGTCATTTCATATGGTGAAATATTTTATATTACATTTTATGATTTTAATGTCTCTAAGGATTTATTCCATAGACGAAAACTAAATAATTAAATATATAAAAAATAAAAATTACAAAAATTTTATTTTTATACCCTATACCACTATGGGGTCAGGGTATAATGACTTTGTGCTGATGTTTGTAACTACCAAAAATATTTGACATAAACCCAACTTTATTATACCGATCGACTTGGAATCTCTTTCTGAGTCGATATAGCGAGTCCGTTCATCCGTCTGTCCATCAGTCTGTGTGGTAAACCTTATAATCAAACTACAGATCGCACATGTAAACATATTTTGATGAAATTTGGTATGTTAGCTTCTATTAGCCACGCTGTTGAAACCGGCGAAAATCGGTGCATGTTCAGACATAGTCCCCATAAAAATGACACCTATGAAATTGACTTAAATTGCCATATGATCCAAATTATTTTATAGATCTCGGTCAAATTGGATCTGTATGTGTTTATCGCACTCGTTAATCAGTAGTCAAAAAATGAACCCTCTTGGACAATTCTTAATCATAGCCCCCATATAAAGCTGATTCCCGAACTGCAGTTAAATCTATCAAAAAACAAAAATATTGCACAGATTTTTCTCAAATTTGGTTTGTAAATATTTTTTCAAAATAGAAGTGACTACCAAATATGGGTTCATTTTTTGACCTAGTCCCCATATGAATATAGCATGTGATATGAACTTTTTCGTATCCGAATCCAACGAAATTAATAATAATGTCACACAAATTTGGTTTATGCTTATTTTCTATATCCAATTTGTTGGACCTAAGAAATAGGTCTCTAGACCGCCTATAATTTGCTTACTTGTTTCTTTTCTTTTTGTTTTTTTTATCCATTTACTACTGTAAGACTAATGTTTTGCTGTAGATGTCATCAACATAAAATAAATAAACTAAACTAAACTAAACTAAATCTGAGTCAATTTCGTCGCTAGGTTTGATCCAGTCGTTTTGTTTGCTATGTTTCATAGACCTCACTCTGTCTGTCTATCCGTCTGACTATATAATAGCTACCTCTGAACATGCACTGATTTTCACCAATCTCAGTAGCATTCGTCCTTTGACTAATTAAAACTTGTATACCAAATTTATTTGAAAATGATTCTGAGTCGATCGGTATAATAAAAAAAGTTTTGTCTGAGTCAAATATTTTTGGTAGTTACAAACATCAGTACAAAGTCATTATACCGTGCCCACAGAGGGGTATAGGCACACCCGGTCAGAAGCAAAGTTCAGTGTGAAGAAAATGACGACAAAAAGTGATTATGCTATTTTTTGTGGGCGATCTACCCTTCCAGAAACCGCATCCCATGAAATCTGAGCTGATCCTGTTTCCGAAATATCAACATTTCAATAAAAAAAAAAAGGAAATATTATGTGATTTGCTTTTAAAAAATAAAAAAATATAACAAATAAGAATAACAAACATCATCATTATCATCAAAATCATAATTAACGGCAAATGCGTTTAAGTTGTGGTGTGTAATGTATATAAAACTAGGTAGTGCATGTGTGTTCTATGGTACCTACTCATATTATGTGTATGACGTATACACTGGCTCTGGGTTTTTTTTTGTTGATGCAAACGAACATCAATATCAATAACATTGTGGATGGTATAAAAAAATTTTACCACTCTTACTTGTTATATTTTATATGCTTTCAAAGAAAACACTTCAAGATCTTTAAACTTTTCGATTTGGATTCAACAAATATACCATCTAAATTTTCTAATTTAGATCATAAATGTAGTCACGAAGAAAATAGATTAAAAATATGTGCTCCACGCGGACAGAAAATTGTATTTGGGAGTACAAAAACCATATCTATTAAAGTTGAAGGCCTTATAAAAAGGTTCATAAACAATAACTTTGATATAAATAATGCCAAGTTTCCGAAGTTAATTTGCGTTACATGTCGCCTAACTTCGAATGAGAAGGATAAAGGAATTGTCAATTATCTCTTTTGGAATGGCATAGGAATGGAGGATCCAGAAATCTATGATGAAGTTGGAATATTTAAAATTCAGCCTTTCATTGTATCATTAAAAGCTACGATACTATTGTTGACAAGTACTTTACAACGAACATAGTAGATCCTTTCAAAGTACGAATGTTTCCCAAACTCTTAAAATTCATGTAATTCTTGATCATTTGAAATTTGGAGCAGGGTCTTATACATTTGAATTATGATGGTTTGTGGTTATGGTCCGAACAAGCTGGCGAATCTCTTCATAGAGAACTTCTCAAATTTTGTGATAGATTCAAGATAAATATTATCGATGATCCAACTTTTTCGGCACGATTAAAAAAGCGGTAGTTACTTTTTCTTCTCAGCACTTATAAAAAACATTGCTTATTAGTGGATTAGGTCTATTCGAGATACCACTTTAAAAAAAAGGGCCGAGGTGTCTACCCCAAGGGTGGTGTGGAAATGATATCAACTCTGTTAATAAAGCTTAGAGTTAAATATTTTTTCAAATCAAATAATATTTCATATTTTTTTTTTTTTTTTGAAATTGAAATGATACTTCTGAAACAGGATCAGCTAGGATTTCATGGGATACGGTTTCTGGAAAAAGATGGCATTGTCACTTTTTGTCGTAATTTTTTTCAAACTGAACTTTGCTTCTGGCCGGGTGTGTAGGGTATAAACACAAAGTATAAAAATCTATAATATTAATAGGCAAGATCTTGTGACCGATGTAAGTTTCACAGTTTTACCCCGACTCTGACAAAAAATTTATCATTTGAAAGGTATTTATTTTTAGCTCTTACCCAGATTTACAGATTTTCATCGTCGGGAATATTTTTTTGGAGTTATGATCGTTTAAAGCTGCTACTAACACATACATAAAATTATACAATGCTATGTGTGTGTTCATTAAATTTGTTAATGAGTTTGTTTTCTTCATTTAAAATGAGTTGAATTGTGAAGCATACCTTTAGGGTCTTTATTAAATGAAAAAATAAAAATTTCCTAGAATTTGCACTCGAATTTCGAGTGCTGGAATCTGCTAGTTATAATAAATACTGGTCAAAAGAAAAGAAGAAATTAACTTTAAATTTTAATGATATGATACTCAACTTTGGTTATAATATTGAGATTAAGACACACATTTTTAGTAATTTGAATATAATATTCTGTAATCCCTAGTGAACTCTAAAACAAATTGAATAACTTTTCCCCTTAATAATTACCTGTTGAATTCTATGTATTCTTTTGTAATACTGAAAGGAACCTTCTGTCTTATTTTTTAAAAGAACATGACCCAGCAAAAGATAACAACACTAAAAATACATACAGACAACAAAATTTTATTTGATGTCGAAAATTCATTTGACATAAACAATACAAAAGTGTGTTAGACAATCAAGTAACAGTAAAATGTTTGTCTTCTCTTTTGGTTTTAATTTGTTTTGTGATTGAATATCTAATATTCGTTGTGTAAAATATTTATGTTAATGATTAATTAAAAAATGTTGACAGATTAGTTGATTAAATTTTTACTTAGAGTTAGTTATAGCTCCATACAAATACAAACAATAGAAGCAAACCAGACTTATTTAGACTGTTTGTAATAAAGTAAAGGATTTTCAAAGAAAGATGATTGATGCTTTTGGCTATTAGTTCGTTGGAGTTATCTGAACAAATGAAAGCTAACGACATTAGCCGGATTTAGTGAACATTTTTAAATTTTTAAATTAAATGGTAGAAGCAGACTCTTACGAGGGCAGTTTGAAAACTCTGTGACATTTTGTTTAGCATTTTTATATAAATCTTTATATTTTTGAAATTAATCAATACGGGTTTGGGTAAATTTTCATTAAGGCAAAACAAAAAATATTTAAAACATGCAATGAATATATTACTCCTGAGCAGAAAAGGGAAAAAGCCCTAAACTCTTAGAGATTTGTAACTTCAAAACTTGCTTGAAAATTGATGCTATTATTAATAAATAAAAACAAACTAAACTCAGATGTATTTTTTCGGCATAACTGTATTTTATTTCTCAACATACTTTCTTTTTAGCTAGATGCATTTGGTCCAGAGTTTTTCATATTTTTATTCCTTCAAATAATAGGTGTTCACAAGGTATTCTAATGGGCATTTGTTGCAGGGATGACAACCTCACTCGATACAAATTTCTTACCACCGAGTCTTTTCTTCAGATTTGAAAACAGGAAATAGTCGCAGTTGATTAAAACTAGAGAATATGGTGGATGGAGTAGCAGTTCATAGGCCGATTTATGAATTTTTACCATGGAGACTACACACATTTCCGTCCGTGTATTACCACGATAGACGAACAATTTTTTTTCGCCAAATGCAATCGTTTCTGCTCCAAAAGATTATAGAATATATCCAACAGCCCTGAGTAATATTCTTCGGTGATCGTTTTATCCTTTTGAAGGTAATCGGTGGGAATGAAAATTCATGAATCCAAAAACTCTCGCCATGACCTTGTTGGATGACGGACCCACCCTTCTCTTTTATGGTGCACGTTCACCCGCAGACTATTCCTTAAGCTGTAGCATATTGTGATAAATCAATGATTCACAGTTACGAAACAATCCAAAATCTCCTTCGGATTGGGGTTGAACATCACCACAGACTATTTTGAAGTGGTCACACTGGTGTGCTTATGGCACCCATCTTGCCGATATCTTTTTCGTATTGAAATATACATATCAAATGTGATGTACCCGCTCAGTTGAGATACCTTTCTTAAACCACCTCACACACTTTCATTCTCCATCCATTCCATATCATTCCAATAATTTTTATCGACGACCTCTTTGTGGCAACCTTAACATTTGGCGTCACCTGCGCTGGTACGACCACAACAGAATTCGGTAATTCACTTTATATACCAAGCTTGCAAATAACTATGGTTTGTCAGCAGTCGAAATTCACTTTTTCATTTATGCAATAATACTCTAGGTTGTCTGCTTTCAATGACTGTCAAACACAAAGTATACATATGCTGAAAATTTCCAGTGCCATATTAGTTGGCAGGAGCAGTATTTATTATTAATTTCTACGAGAAAAATGTCATGAAGTTGTCAAACTGCCCTCGTAGGTTAAAATTATTTTATAGTCTTTAGAAGGAGTTGCACTTTTTTGTATGAGATCGTTATTGAAGTTGTATATTTTTAATTTCGATTATCACAAATCTGTAACAATACACGTTCGTAAATTCAATGCGTGCAAAACTCACTTTATCAAGTTCTTTTTGAAAATAGCAGGGAATTAATTTATTGAAAAATGAAAATCGAATGTCAAAATATGGAGTCACTTTTAACTATTTGTCATACATTTAGTAAATGGCCTACAACACATTAATCTTAATCTTTATTTGTATTTAGACTATGTAGTCAAATTATCATGCGATCTTTTAAAAGTATATGTGAAACCATTTTCGATTAATTGTTAACGATGAACTATGTATATCTCATGAGGTTAACCCGCATATATTGGTCTTGTCCAACACATACAAATCAGGTTACTTTATTTGCTTTATTTTCTCTTGAATTTCTTATAGATGAACAGAAAAAGATACAAGTATTAAATCACAAGTGAAATCACTTTTGATTTTTTTACTTTTTCCAAATGTTTGATTTTTTGCTATAAGCAAAATGTAGAACACTTACGAATAATTCAACTATTAAGCATTGTGTGAAATTAATTTGATGAAAGTGTTTTCACATAAGAAACTGAACGTAATCCGCGTACAAAGAAATCATTCTTTTCATCTTCTTATTATATGAACGACCTGAAAAATGGTAACGAAAGTGTTGCCAAGATGACAATAAATGTGAATGAAGAATGAATAAACATTTTATATTTTATTTAGTTGAATGTGGTTAAACAATAAATAATAATTTCACTTTTTTCATATATAGAGGTTAGCAAAATAATAATGGTAAATAAATATTAATACAAAATATTAATAGGCTAGGCGATTTCTTATGACCGATGTTTTGTTCTACCGTTTTTCTTTTGCCGTTTTGCAGATTTACAGATTTATAAATTTTTTCCTTTCTTTTGAGTAAATTGCATTTAAAGTTGCTACTAACACATACATAAAATTATACAATGCTATGTGTGTGTTTATTAAATTTGTTAATGTGTATGTAATAAAAATGAGTTTGTTTTTTGCGTTGATTTCTGAATTGGCTATAATTGATTAGCGTACCTTCAGGGTCTTTATTTAATGAATAAATGAAATTTCCTAGAATTTGCACTCGAAACAATATTATTGTTATATATTGTTGATCTGTATTGGAATAGTTAGTTATATATTGTTCGGTTTGAGATCATGTATATATTTTCTAATGAAAGAAAAGATAATAATTTTTGTAATGTAAGAGAAATATTGGAATTTCTTTTTTTTTTCGAAGACAGCGCTAGATGAAGTAGTTACTTTCGAACAAAGCGACTTGTTCATCCTCAGCATCCTTCTGCCTATTACTTCAACTCATGCTTAATCAACTATTTAACTCAACTATTGAAAGAAAAGAACATGAGAAATGTTTTTTCTTTTTATATACGAGAGTTTGTACGAACAAGCTGAGTTTTTCCAATTTTTAAATTAACTTAAGCAGTTCCACTTGTATTTACAAACTACGTATTTGAAATAATCTAAAAAATATATGTAATTAATAGTTTTTCATTTAGAAAATATTCATATTTATTACAGTTTTGCTGTTTCTTGTTAAAAGAAAACACCCAGCAAATTAGAAATGATGGTCTTGTCATAAAACGTCGTTAATTTTCTACCAAAAAAAGGACATGGAATGTTTGTGGTCATGACAAAACAATTTTTTGGAGCAATTAAACTGATAAATGAAAGCGTTACAGGGTAGTAAATTCCATGGTATTAAACACAATAAATTTCTAGTATATCTGTTTCCGGTAGATTTAATAACAGTTTACAATAACAAACTACGGATACATTTACTTTGTACGTATGTATAGTACATATATACAAGTATATTTGCATTTTTCTTACATTTACATGAAAACTTTTACTATTTGATATTTATTTACTTACGTTAACCCTCTACCGCAAACAATGCAAAATATGATTTGTAACTTTTTTTTTATTGCATTGTATTTTTATAAAAAACGGGACTTAATCAAAAGAGAATAGTATTCCCGGGTTAGATTTCTGGTAAAACCTGGTAATTGACATGGGTCTGGATTCAGTGTATTTGTATCATCCGAAATTATGCCTGCTGGGAATAAGTAATTTGTATCTGACCAATTAAAATCAGCCTCGAGATTTACGACCTCGTTCATCAAAACGTTGTCATGATTTGCCAATTTTACAATAAACTTTTTCTGTAGAGAAAACGCATACCGACAAAAAGGTGTTACAGCTGCTTTCTTGCAGATAAATTTTTTAGAATAACGTTTGGTGTATGTTTCGAAGTTCGAAGTCGGAACATTCCCCTTTCAAAAATTTCTATTTCTCTAGCAACTAATGGAGAAATGATGAACCAACCAGTAAAAGCATAGGAAAGTACTGGCCTTATGGCAACTTTATATATGAGGAGTTTGATATTTTGGGGAAGATGGTTGCTATACAGCAGTCGTGAAAGTATTTCGGATATACTTTGCTTTTAGCTAATATTTCTGCCATGTTTATTAACTTACATAAGCTTCTCAAATGTAACTCCAAGGTATTTGCTTTTGGAACTGAAAGGAATCTCCGTTACATTGAGAAAAAGATGAAGACGTTTGCTTTCAGGAACAACAAATCTTGAGCATTTACCAGAAGCGTTTCTTATACAGATAGCTTCTGATTTATTTGAATTTATGCATATACCCCAGGTTTTATAATACTCATATATTTATATGTTGCTAGATGACCCGCAAACTTCGCTTTGTCCAAAAGAGATTTTTTGATTGAAATAATTTATAATTTTTTTATCGAAAATTATCGACCGTTAACAGATGACGTAATAATATAATTTGAATACAACACTTTTCAAATGCAGTTGATTTCAATATCTTATAATTACACGGATAGCTGACCCGACGGTTTTCGTCCCGTCCAACATTTGGCGAAAATAGAAAAAAATCAAGTATTAATTAAAAAAAAGAATAGAACGATGATTGTAATCAATTTATTGCTGCACGATATACAACATTTCTTGTTTTCTGCTCCGGAGCGTAAATAAATAGTGAGAATGGTTTCCCAATCCGGAACATGCAACATATAGCTGGCCATGTGAAAAGCATGACATTTTCAGATTTATGCCGCACACTTCTAGGGACTGTCCTTCTGACTTGTTTATTGTCATCGTAAATGCAAGCTTCACTGGGAACTGAACACCTTTGAACGGGAACATCAAATCGGTTAAAGTCAAGGGAATTCGCGGAATTAAGCATCTCCCTTGAACCGCCCTTTCAAAATCCTTGCCACTATCACATCACTCCTTAATTTCATCACAATCAGTCGGGTTCAATTGCATAGTGTCGGGGCATAAGGACAACAGATCCAACTTTAATTCGAATTAGGAGATTCACCATAAAGCAGCGTGCATAATGGCTCTGGTGATGGAAGCAATTTGGCAATTTCACCTTTCCGCCCACGCAACACAATCCAAGCGGTTCTTTCTCAAATTTAACTGCATTGGAATGCTCACAAGCGACAGACATCTGGCCAAATTGAACCGATGTGTGCGAACTCTATTGAATGTTGGGCTCATATCGAAAGGATGCATGCTCAATGTGCACCTGAATAATTTGTTGTAACCTACGTTGTCGTTCAAAAAGCGCACATTATGATCTGGCTTCAACACTTCGTCGAGCACGAACTTCTCTTCCCTTCAATCATTGTTGCTCATTATGTGTTTCGTTGATCTCTTCTGACTGTCGCGCACGATTTCCAACCACTCTGGTCGAACTGATTAACTTCCAATAGCACGTTCCTCTTCCTTTCTATCTGTTGCGATATTTCGGTGCTGCACTGCATCTTGAGAATGCCGGCCAATGTTACCATGAACTCCTCTTGGCATCGTAATAAAAATGATAAAATTATCTGAAAGTCGAAAAGAATATATATTTTTAAAGAAACAGTTATTCAATAATTGACCAATTTTTTTAAGTTAATGCTCTTATGTAAGCTTAAATTTAACTATATTATTTTAAGATCCAACTTTGCTATTAAATTATGTGGTGGAAGACCTGGCAAATGAAGTAAACTAAAAAGTCTTTTGATAAATCCACTTCTTTATCTTATGCTATTACAATTAACTACAATTAACTTGAATGAAAAATTGCGGAAATTTAATTTTTTGTTATGCTGCTGAAATTTCCATTTCTCTTAAACATTTTCCTTCAAAACGATCCCATATATTAAAGTTCAATAATTACTTTTATGGAAGTAACCGCCCATTTTTAAACTCACACTAATAACATCAGATCCAGCCTATTTTCGTCAGGTGTACTTACACTAATAACAAATGACGTCACAGAAAGTATCAAAGTTCTCCCTGTCATGATTTTGAGTCTGATATTTAGTGATTATTTTTTTTTGTAGTTGCCACGCCCACTGTTCCGATAACGCTAATTTTTACAACGGCTACTCACAGCAACTCACAGCAACTCACAGCAACTCACAGCAATAATAGATGCCCTCATACAAAGTTGCAAAGCTCTCCCTACAACAGTACTCAAGATATGTGATGTTAAAAATTAATTTTGTATGGGAGGTACCAAGCCCACCTCTCCGATACCGACCATTTTCGGTATAACTATCCATATTAATAATAGATGACCTCACACAAATTTACAAAGCTCTCCCTCTCATAGTACTCAATATATATATGTTTAAATGGAATAACTGCGTACAGCGCCATCTGTTGAGACTTTTTGTACTTTTCTTTTTTCATAACCCTTTGCGTGGCAGTTACAAACAAACTCACAGAAGAAAGATCCCTTTTTGTCCTGTAGTTTTCAAGTTTTAAGCGGACGAACAAACCACGATGCATTTTTATATAGATAGATTATGAGCCGCACTGGGCACTGCTTTAGAATCGTCAGCCTCATGTAGGAAATCATGAAGATATAGATTGACGAGAAAAGGAGCGAGTACACTCCCGTTGGGGGACGCCACTGCTAACAGTACCCATACCTGAGCATTTTTCATTTATCTGCATGCAGAATTTACGTTCGGAGTAGAAACAGGATAACAATTTTGCGAGATGGAGCCTACAGGCCTACATGCAGTGTCGAATGCGTTCTGAGTGCCTAAGGATACCGCTACTGTACACTTTTCTGTTCCTCAGGCTGTTTGTTATATCTGCATTAAATTTCGAATTATAAGCTGACCTTCAAGTTTTTGTTTCACGAAGTGTTCAAATATTTTCCCTATGTTACGCAGCAGAGAAATAGATATGAAATCATCGAATCATCACTTTTTACCTTTTCTTCAATGCCAGGATTTTTCCAAATTGTTAAAAATTCCAAAGATTTGTCGGGGAATTTTCTTACTAGAAAATTGGAGATGCCATCCAGACCGAATGAGTGTTTGTTCTTAATGTTCTTTATAATGTGTTTTACTGTATTCAAATTTACACAAGACTTTCTAGTCTTCATTATCTAGAGCACCGAAAGAGTCATCAAAAGAATTAATTGAAAGATATAAGTATAATTGGAAAGATATAACGAAAAGACAAAATTCAAGACCATTTGGTGGACTTTCAGGTAATACTTCTTTGTAAATGTTCGGACAAAATTCTTTAAATAGCTCAGACTTCTCTTTCTTATCTTTTTTTTTTAAATACTTTGTTTATTTACAATCTATCTATTTTAAGACAATAAGCAAATTTAATAGCTTAGTCAATACATAACAGGAGTTATGTAGCTCCACTGAACTACATAACTATTTACGATAAAAAAAGAAAGATAGTTAACAATGATATACTTACATATTTACAACATAAATTTATTAATTTCGATATGGCAAATCTAACGCATGTGCACGCTTTAGTCTTCGTGTTTCATTACTGTTATCTAAGAGAGCAATAGCTAAAGGGTTTGTATGATTGATTAATCTTTGAATGTAGTTTTCGCTAAATCGCTGGATTTCTTGTTTCACTGTGGACATTTAAAGATCTTTACGTATAGCGTTGTTTGTAATAAACCATGGAGCATTAGTGATAAGTGTTAGGGTTTTGGACTGGTACCTTTCTAGAATGTCAACATTGGATTTGCTTGCTGTTCCCCATAGCTGAATTCCATATGACCATACTGGTTTCAGAATAGCTTTGTAAATTCTTAATTTGTTGTCCAAGTTTAGTTCTGATTTTGGTCCCAAAAGCCAGAATAATTTTCGCGTTTTAATTTTTAAATGTGTTTGTTTAGCTTTAATATGTGGCTTCCAAGTATGTCGTCTGTAACAATTTTGTTGTTGATTGTAAGGCTCTTGCAAAATGGTGTTTTCCTATTGTCGGTGACTCTAAAAATCTCCTTAAAGGCTGTAGGACCAGATTTAATTTTCTTGAGACGTTGGCTAAACATTTCAGCCTCAAAAAATTAAATAGTCAGGACCAAATTTGTTACCAGCACGGAGGTATATTTTCCGAAAATCCGTTTGCCACCTATGTTTAATATTGAAGAAACTTTTAATCATGTCCGAAATAAGAAATTTATAATTTTTAATCTGAATTTTTTCAGAGTAAGTATTTAAAATTCTGTTGCAAACATATGTGAAGTAATTTATGTGCAACTTACATTAAATAAAATAACAAAAATATGATAAAAGAAATATTTTCGTATAGAAAGTGAAGTTGTTTTTCAAATAAGAATATATATATCTGGAACGTAAGTATTATATATATGTAATTTTTAGTGAAAAATGACGAAGCTATATATGACCTTTCAGGCACTATATACGTGTCTGTGCAGCTTATTTTTTTCCATAAAAAGCAATGAAACGTTTCTACAAATGGATGTACGATAATTTTATGGTAATTTAAAATATTTTAATGAACATATTTATGATCATCAAAGTGATGATGACCATATATCTGATATTGACGAAGAATAGTTTAATAGTCAACCGCGTGGTCAGAAACATATTTGTACACCGGAGCAAATTATTCAGATGACTCTGATAGACCTATTACGTCCAATGCAAAATCTATTTAAAAGCCAGGAGCTCCAATTTGGAAAGAAAGTAATATGCCCACATATTCCAGTGAAAATTTTCCATTTCAAGGAGACTCGAACCTTCCTGACCATATTGAAGAACTCGAGACGCTAACAGAGTTGTTTTGTTTTATTTTCACCGACGCACTGTGGTCAATATTTTGAGATAGCGGGCAAAACTCCTTTTGGTTTTTGTTCTCCGATTTTAAAGTTGTTAGACTCATATGAAAGTAGACAGTAGTAAACCTCGGGAGCCAAAAAATTAGAACTCCATTTCAACTATTTCACTGAGAACAGGGTGGTCCAAAGTGGGCTTTTTCAGAATTTAGTAAATTTATGATATTTTTAGTTAATTTTTAAAGTTTAAATGATCATAACTTTTTTGTTTTTCAAGATTTTTGGACGAAATAAATTTTGTGCTTTAACTTATTTCCTATTACTGGTAAAAAAATTGAAGCTGTACTGTTTTCAGAACAATTTAAATTTTTTTTTTAAAAAGGTCAAATTTCTCGGAAATTTCCTACTTCATAGAGCACAACTCCTGTGAGTCAAGCTGAGTCAAAACACAAATTTACTATTTTTTAGTCCTAACTCTCCCCTACATTCATATATATACATGTCCTTACATCGGTACTGCACTTTTTGAGTTACAGCAATTTTTCTGACCCAAGGTAAGATAATCGGTACAAATGCACGTCATATTTTTTGAGAAGTTATTTGTATGTGAAAGTGGCTATTATGCATATATTTTGATGAAATTTTGTACACGAGTTCTTATTGACCCAAAAAATAATTCTGTTGAAATTAGGAGAAGTTGGCCCATATTTGGACCTAGTCCACATAGAAGGGTGTATTAAAATTTGGACAAAAATGACAATAGAACTCTCAAATTATGTGGTATCTGGCAATTCATTTGGAAAAGGTAAAAAAGATTTTATTGCCATCTAATATTACACAACTTAAATACGTGAAAATTGCAAATAAATTTAAAACCAATGGAAATAACTGGTAAAACCAACTACCTGTTATATTATGTTTCAAAGAGGTAAAAAAGATCATGTTGAAACTTCGAGCAATAGTATATTAATCCATGCATTCATTTTTTTTCTTCATTATTGTTTAAATAATGGCTAAATTCAGTTATAGTGTTCTATCTGATATATATTTTGAACAGAAAGATGAAAACGACATTATTTTACATATAATGAATAATCCATTCTTCAAAATATGCGACAAACAAGAAATTAAAATTCATAACTTAAAAACAAAAAACTTTTTAAATACTTTAAGAAAACGGTACAATCAATGTTCCAGAAACAAGAAATTGTTTTACTCACGCAACCAAGAATGGCTAAGAAATAAACTTATTTTTAAAAAGCCATCAGTAACTACCACGGAAACTGGAAAAGTTGGTCGACCAGCAAAGCCAATTGATAATTGTAGTGAAAGATCACAAAGACGCAAGCTTAAACATATCAATGAAGAAGTTTCTTGTAGCATCATAAAAGATTCATTTCTGCATCAAATTCAACCATCGAAAACTAAAAAGGGTAAAATTGCTATCATTGAAAAAATAGTGGAAGCAAGCCCCAGACGCACAAAAAGGATTTTAGAAAGTATGCCGACACCAACTGAAGAAAATAAATTTACTCCAGAAGAAGCATTTGCACTATTTTTGGATTTGAAAATGACTAAAAACCAATATACAGAATTGCGGAAGCGAACCAATGAAAAAAATTGTGGAATTTTTCCATCATATCGAGATATAGTTTCTGCCAAAAAAGATTGCTTACCTTCACCAACTGCTTTAGTGTAACCTCAAGTTCAGCAGAAATAAAATTGCAGGATCTTCTTGAACACACTGCGGAACGATTATTAAAGACATTTGATGCTGACTATTTAAAGAAGTTTAAAAATTGCAGCATGACTTTAATTTCTAAATGGGGATGTGATGGGTCCTCTGGCCAGAAACAATACAAACAATGTAATGCGGAAAATTCATCAGATGCCAATTTATTCATGATTTCTTTCGTTCCATTACGTTTAACAAAAACTTATATTGGTTCAGAGCCGTCAACTAGTAGAGCTGCAGAGATAGATGTATGGAAGAATGAAATTCCCTCGTCAACAAAATTTTGTAGACCAATAAAGTTTGCTTACAAAAAGGAGACTCAAGATGTCATAGATGAAGAAGTTCGAAAAATAAATGATCAAATTAAAGAACTTCAACCAGTAACATTTAAATTTGATGACCAAGACATTGAAGTAAATTTTAAAATGTGTCTCACAATGATTGATGGAAAAGTTGCACAAGCTTTAACCAAAACAAAGTCATCGTCAAGCTGCACCATATGCCAAAAAACATCAAGTCAATTGAGCCAACCACCAACACAAGACGATAGTTTTAATGAAGCATATGAATTTGGAATGTCACCTCTTCATGCTAGAATTCGTTTTATATAGCATATTCTTAAATTGGGATACGATTTGGAATTTGGCCCGTTAGGCGAAACAGTGAGAAACAACAAAGAAAATTTGGAAAAAAGAAAGCAAAAAAAAAAAGATATTCAAGAAAAATACCGTGAGATAGGCCTTATAATTGACCAGCCAAAGCAAGGAGAAGGAAATTCTAATGATGGAAACACAGCAAGGAGATTTGTTTCCGATCCAGAAACTGCAGCTTCTATAACTGGAGTAGATTATGATTTAATACGACGATTCCAAATCATATTACAAGTTATAGCATGTAGCAAAAATATAGATGCAAAAAAATTTGCTAATGAGACAGCAGAGAGACCCTTTAGACCCTTTATAACCAAAAATATTCTTGGAGACATATGCCAACCACAGTTCACAAAATTTTGTTCCATGGGGAACAAATAATTCAGCACAATATGCTTCCAATTGGAGATCTCTCAGAAGAAGCCCAAGAAAAAAGGAAGAAAGACTACAGATTCTTTCGCGAGCACAATACAAGAAAAATTTCCAGATATTGTACTAATGAAGATCTTATTAATATTTTGTTGTGCACATCAGACCCATATATGTCCAGTATTCGACAAAAATGGAAATCAACCTCATTAGAGTTAGACGAAGAAGCTAAACAACTACTGCAAAATGAAAATCAAAGCTATTTGGAAGAAATTTTTACTAATATTGTTTAACTAATACTAGTTTAAAGATTATAATTTGTTTCTAATTTTAGTATAAATTTTTATTAATACATTTAAATAAAATATATGTGCACTTTAAATCAATAGTAAAAGTTTACTGAAAATTTTATCGATGTTGTGTTCTGTATATAATATATCCAAATGGTATTGATATTGTTGGGAATTTCAGTGTTATTTTTCAGTTTAATCCTCACAAGAATTAGCTTTCTTCCAAAAAAAAACATCCTTTGGCCCCTGTGAATATTGAGACTAAATAAATGTCAGGGGTCAAATGTTGGCATTTTCTGACCAAAATTAAGTTTAGGAATAATAAATAAGTATTGGTTGTAAAATACGATTGAAGAAAATAAGAAATTATAAAAAAAATACCTATTTAAAATGTCGAAATATTCCACTTTTACATGGAAACTCAACAAAAAATTAAAATGCATTTTTAACTCCAAATTCTTACGTTCCTATTAGTCGATTTTTACGTTTGAACACGCAAATTGAAGCTTAAAGTCCCTCCTATTGAACAAAACAAATTGCGTAAAAAAATACCAATCCGGTCAAAAGTTATAGAGTTTTGACCGCTATCTCGCGAAATTGACCACTGTGCGACGATTTGATAAACTTCATTGTAGACGAATCAATTTTAATCGTATTACAAATTGATATAAATAAGCCTGCTAATATTACTTGGAACGAAATAGATCAGTTTCTTGGTGAGTTTAACTAAAAAGGGTTGAAAAAATTTCTTATAACAATTTTATCAGGCATAGTCATATGCATGTCGTTATTAAAGCTACCATGATCCAGACATTATTGACATTTAGTTACTGACCAAGGAATTTGTACGTAGCACAATAACATGTGACAGATGGGAAACCATCAAACGATTTTTACAGTTAAACAATAATGAAAATATGAGACCACCAGGCGAAGAATCGTAAATGATTGTTGCTTGTGCCCAAAGAAGAACATTTAGTGGTTGATGAACAAATAATTCCCACACAGTGCCGACATCGCCCCAAATAGTACAATCCAGCTAAGCCGCACAATTTGGGATTTTAAATTTTTGTCTTCAGTGGAGTTTCAGGTTTCGGTTCTGATTTTAAAATATTTGCCGGAGCTCAAAGTGATACATTTCCCGATGGAGCACCTAATCTTGAAGTAAGGACAAAAGGACAAACCTATAAAATATTTTTTGATAATTGGTTAAACAGTCCGAAACTTCAAGTGTATCTCATGAAAAATGGTTAGGGACAGTAAGGCTAAATAAACTGCAAGATGCTAATCAAACAGAAATGAAAAAGTTGGGCCGGGGAAGCACGGTCGCTGATATTGATGGAGTTCAACTAGGCTCGTCGCTTGGTTTGAAAATAAAGCGGTAGATGTTCTTTCAACTTACGTCGGATGTCACCCTGTATCAATAAAAAAAGGAGCATATTGAAATCAATTCTCCTGGGGCAGTTGATGTATATAGTTATTATATGGGTGGCGTAGATTTACTAGATTCTTGTCTAGGTCCTTATAGAATACAACTAAGAACAAAAAAGTGGTATAAAATCTTTTTTTTTTCACTTGATTGACATCTGCGTTGTCAATTTTCGATCCTGTGACGCCGGAAATCGGAACAGTATATACCGTTATTTGTAAGGTTGATAAAAAACGAGGATGGCCAGTCTCTACAGTGTCGAAATTTCCATCAACTAATAGAGCAAATAAACCCAGTAAAAGTAAAAAAAAGAAATCGCAGGCTTTTCCCATGAATTCAGTAAGGGCTGACGGAATAGGCCATTTCCCCATATGGATGGAAAACCGACAACTTTGCCAAAATGATTGTTCTTTTCGTTCGTACACTTTTTGCGAAAAATACAACGTGTTCTTGTATTACAAAGACAAAAAAAACTGCTTTGCAAGTTTCCACACTGAATAAATTATTTTCTTTTGCAAACAACTGTAAATGCATATAAGGCCATATATGGCTCCATTTTTTTCTTCCAAATTTTCGGGTGTGTTTTTAAATATTTGTTAAATATGTATTAAATTGTCCTAAATAAACAATATTTACGTTGTTTTATTTTTTTTTCCTTTATTGAAAACATGTTCATGCAGTAGAGGGTTAATAATTCATCTGCTCGCAATTATTTTGTGAAAAATTGGCTTAAGTGGAATGTGATATTAATATAATAAAGGGTGACCTTGATAGTTACAAACACCAGCTTAAACTTATAATACTTATAATACTTAAGGCATACATACATACAAACATAAATATTTTTTATGCTTTACTTAAATAAAATATTTTCACGCCACCAAAAAAAGGGTCAAGGTTAAAAGTCTATGTCACCGTATATCAAAAAAAAAAAACAAAAAGAAAAACAAATGCACAAAGAATAGAAATAAAAGTAAAATGTCTGCAAAAAAAACGGTTGAGTAATTAGTTGGGTTTAAAAGTTATTCTATTCTTGAAATTGTTTGTTTGACCAAAGTGGCAATCGGACAAATCGCCAATACTGACTGCAATCAGTCAGTAAGTGACTCAAGAAAATTAATATGTTTGTACTTGTATATGGTGTTATAGTTGTAAATGTAACTAAATAAATATTCCAATTAATTGAAAAATAGTACAAGAAATCCGATCATCGTAAGAATTTCTTGTTTCTCTCATAGTCAAATGAACATGAATCATCTCATCATTGGGAATTTTACTGCGATTTTATTTACTCGCTTTTTTGTGTGTTTGTTTTTTGTGTGGTTGTTTTTCTTAAATATTTTTTTTTTTTAATAATATAAAATAGGCGGTGCGTGTATCTTCATAAGTTGGAATTTTATTTAATTTTATATTTAAGATAATATATAAATATATCTAAATTAACTTCGGTTCATGATTTTAATATCGCTTTTAACTGTAGGTTTATCGGCATTTTGGTGGTACGTTAAAAATTTAGGAAATTGATTTTATACATTAAGGTTCGGCTTTGTTTACTTAAAAAAATATATACTATGATTTTTAATAAAAAAGTTCAAAGGTCAAATTTAGTTGAAGAGATTATATCTCAGAGTATCACATTGGGTTGAAATGTGTAAAAAGTGAGGATTAATTCAAAAGTTGAAGTTAATATATTGCAATAAGTTTTGGTACCGGGTTAAAGCAGATATAATTCACCAACAATAGCGGTTCCACGTTGTTTACTTTTTATACCCTTGACATTCCGTTTGTCATAATTAGAAAAAAATTCTGGATCCCATAATATATATATATTTGTGATCCTTATAATAAGCGGAGTTGATATAGCGATGTCCGTCTGTCCGTCTGTGGAAATCACGACTACAGCTTCAATCGGGCAGCTAAGTTGCTCGTTTGAATAAAAAATGATTCACTGACCTTCTGAGAAGTTTGCTATTTAAAACGGTCCAAATCGGTTAAATAAGGCCCGAGATCTGAATGAAGAACTAAAAAAGTTTTGAAAAAATATGATTTTCACGGCCTCAATAGGACAGCTAGGGTGATCATATTTAGTGAGAATGATTTACCAAGATCATGTGAAGTTTTCTGTTTCAAAAATCATTAAAATCGGTGGAACGGGTCCAGGGAAATCTCTGAAAAATTAAAAATAAAATAAAAATATGATGTTTCTATACTGTTCTTGGTGTTATTCTAAATGTTTTATTGTTGTCATAGCTGGACTTGTTGTTTTTGTGCTCGTTGTTGTAATAATATTATAAAAACTAACCCTTTGTAATTTCTTTATCAACTCTGGTAGAAAAATTTTAAAGTTTAAATTTTTTTGGCATCACTAAAAAAATTTGTTAGATCATTTTATTCATCGCCACGAAAAGTTTCATATCGATTGGGTCACGGAAAAGGGGTTAAAAATCAATCCAAAATTTTACCGACACGCAGACACTACGAGTTAATATAAAGGTAGGAAAAATTCACCAACATCTAAAGTAAATAACGTTAAACTACCTGTTGCTAATAAAAAAAAAAAACAGTGTAAATTAACCAAACAAAATTTTAGGTATGTATTAATTTATTTAAAGAAAAACACGAAAATAACTTTTGATGTTGCATTTTTTGTGTGTAATATATACATATATGTACATACATATATTAAATAATAAAATATTTATATTTTATATTATTCATAATAACCGCATGTTAGAAATAAATCGGTATATTATTTTATTTATATAAAATTCTCCAATATGTATTTTGTTTTAGGGTATATACATTTCTTTTGTATTAACAAACAGAGTGTCATTTCATTTTGCTCAGTGTTGCTATGCCACAGTAGATGGCGCCACAATTTTTGTTCTAATTAACTTTGCAATCGTTATTTCTATTTTAACATGAATGTCAACATTTTCAAACACAACAATGTTAAGAGTATGAATAGGGCTGGTCTTTTCTTTCAAAACAGTTCTACATAGATATATAAAATTATTATTCTGCTTTACCTACAAAATATCTGATTGCGATTACATATAATTTTTACAAATTGTTTATAATTACTAAAGCATTACTATTGACAAAAATACAAAATTGCACCTTTTAAATTATCCATTCAAATTTAAGAAAATATCAATTCTAAAAATTGGAATTCAGATTTCCAATTATAAATCAGAATATATCAACTGAATATCAGAAAATCATATTAAAATATTGGAAATAATAAATTGAAATTTAGAAGACATCAATTGAATTTTTAAATTATAAATTTTTTTCTTCAAACACAAATTGAAATTCAGAAATCATCAAATATGCTTACATTTAAAAAACCAACTGAAATTAAAAAAAAAAAAAATAATGCGATTGAGGAGACATTAATAGCATTTCAGGATAAGAAAATATTAATTTAAATCAGTGAAGCTTAGAAAACCTCAAATGATATTTAAGAATTGCGAACATAAAAATTTATACATAAATAAAGCGCAATTTGATGAGAATGTTATTTATATATTATATGTTATTTATATATTATATTTATATGTTATTTATATAAAGATAACAAATTATTTTATTTAAAATTTTTGGGACATTTGGTTTTTGTGTTTGGCATCCCTAATTTGAACCAGTGTTCATGATGACTTGACTACCATGAAGGTAGGCAAGATAAATCCCAAAACATTGAAGTTCGATAATAATTCCCAGGTAGTTGTTTTTGGAGTCAATAAATGAAAATATATTTTATTAACATAATTTAATTCAAAATCAAAAGTTGGCATCACAGGGTAAGATTTTGTATTGTATTGTGTAAATAGTGAAAACTTCCTTTTAGTATGTAAAAAAAAAATTTATTTTCCAAATATGGCAATATTTTAAAATAAAACTGAAAACGCCCGAAGAGTAACATGTGAAAATACTAGTCTTCTACATCCACTATCCACACCCTTCCCGATAACATATCATTAATGATTAAATTTCTTAAACTCTTCAACCTTTATAACAAAATATAACACAATTCCCTAAGTTAAGTAAAGTTTTTGTAATATTTATATTGAGCTGAAGGCCTACGTTGCTATTGCTCTTAGTAAAATTAGCTTATAATTTAAATTATGGGTTAATAAATAAATAAATAACAAAAAAAATGGAGAGATCTTTTTTTTTGGTTAATATTTTGTTACTCGACCCGACCTATACGGCCGGATGAAGAATTTTTTGGCCAGTTAAAAGAAACTATACAGCCATTTATTTAATTTGCAAAAACTTAAACTAAATTAATTAACTAGTTATGTTATATAACCGGAAACGCATGCATATAGTTATATAACCGATCAGCAACCACGCTGACCAAAAAGGAAACACCGAAACGTGTTTTCTTTTATGCGAAATAATAGAAAAAACGAAAACGAAATTCGAATGCGAATTAATAATGTGAGAGAGCTCTATATACCAACTCTTGGAATAAACAATAATCAAGATCAGACCAAAGAATTTGCTGAAATAATTTGGTATTAAGTTTAACAAATTATTTACTTTTTCAAATATTTTGTTTACATTTATTATCAATACTCAAACCGAGGTGGGGGGGTATCAAAGATTCTCTCAAAGTTCTATAATTTTCGCTAATTAAATGCAAAGTTATAAAAGTTAAAAAACTACGAATTTCTTCAAATATATTGTTTTGGTTGTTTATTCTAAAATAAAACCTTTTTTAAATGAAGGTTTCAACTTCAGGTATTGGACTATCTGGTTGATACTTTTTTTTTTTGGAAAATATAGAAACATTTAAAACAATTTTTTTAATATTATGCCAAAAAATATGCATTTTTGAAATAAATATAGAATTTCGGGTAAGAGCGGATAAAACTGTGTCCATTGTAAATAACTATGAGACTTTAGCATGTGGATTCCAAAATAATATTTTCGTATATTTGCAAACACGCAAAATATTTAACTTTCTTTTAAAAATCTCCAGTTACAAACCAAAATATGCTGCAAACGAAAAAGTTAACACTTGTCCATTGTTCATTGCAAAACTGGAAAAAGAATGGGTGGAAAACGAAGTTGAACTACTTTTAGATTCTATGATTTTATAATGATAATTACAGCATTATACGTACAGCATTATAGAATCAGCCGAACAGCAGATTAGCAGAATATTGAGTGAGTGATGGGCGCTACTATTTTAATTATTTGCGACCTGTGTTTGTTAGCAAGCTTTACACAGAAACAGACAGGCAGACAGACGATAAATTAATTGATGAAATGATTATTCTTCGATCACTATAGTACAAACATATAGTTACAAACATCAGCACAAACTAAGTATACCCTGAAAACCAGAGGGATTAGTGTACAACAAATAATTTATAATGTTGAACAAATTCTATTGGGTGTATTTTTTTTTTTTTTTTTATTTTTGAGTGTATCGAGTATTCTTTGCTATATCGTTTGTTAATTATTTAGATTTTTTTTTTCTACAAATAAAAACATTTAATTTAATTTTTGTTGCTGTTTTCAAAAGTTTTATTTATTTTAATTAACATCCACAGATTTTCCAAATATCTTCTATTTTTAATCGGCATTAAAAAGTTCAATAAACTTATTCTTTTTGGCAATTTATTTATAAATAAATCATTTAGAAAAAATTCGTTCTTATATTTATCGTTTTCTCTTGAGAAAATTTGTAACCTGTCATGTCATATTATACGAGTACTACATCTGTTAAATAATATGACCACTTTGAAATAAAGAGATCAACACTTGACTTTTTACCTTGAATTCTGTCAATGGCGGAACGAATGCATTAACAACTTAAACAATAAAACTGATTTCAATTGAATCGAATTGATTCTGCGGTGTTCGTACCTTACCGAAAAATAAAAATTAACACTTTAAAATTTAATGAAGTATGACAAGTGGAAAAATTAAAAACTCACTGAAATTTTATTATTTAGATATGGTTCAATAGCATCACAAACACACATACTTACGTACATGGGTATACAACATTAAAAAGTACCAAATGAACGTTATCGTTGTTACATTATTCGTGGCGATTGAGATGCAACGACTTTTCTCACAGTGCTAATTGACCTTTATTTATCTATCATGCACAAGCATGTAAAATATTTATGTATTCACATTCATTTTATCACTAAAAAAACCATATAAATATTAGAAGTGTAACAACAAACATAAAAGTCCGTACTGTCTAATTTACTAATATATTTATGTAAAGAATGACGTTACAATTTATAAGGGGCAAATTTTATAGTAACAGAGTTCATTCGAATCAAAAATTAAATTTAACCCAAGTGTGTAACCACGCATTATTCTGATAAAAAAAGGTTTATGCTTTTCATGAAATATGTTGTTGAAATCATCCCATAACTTGAAATAATATTCGCGATTTACTAAATTATAGCCTTTTTTAGATTCCCCCTACACCTATGTCGTTAATTCGAAAAGTCCACTGATCCGACTGCCTTTGGTCTCCGTAACAATGTAAATAAGCGTAGTAGTGATCGTACAAATTAAATTATGAATAAATCGAAAACAAATTTATTTATCGATTTTAAATCGGACAACAGGAGGCTAATCGCCGGATTCGACATCCGATATCGATATCGTAGCAATTTTTTTTTTTTTTTTGTTTTTTGGAAAATAAAAAATTATTTCGATCAACAAATTTCGATAACGAATGTGACGATTAGACCCCCAGATCCTTAGTTGTTTTTTTGGCGTTCATACATAAATCATAAATACTTTGACTAGCCCGGTTTCTAAATGTATATTCATTTGATTTAATATGTGTAGAAAATACACACAATGTGTAGAAAATACACACAAACAAAATATGAGTAGCATTGCTATTAATCTTTGGCCTGAAGATATTAAAAAGTTTATATCAAATGCTATTATTACACATTGCAATAGTGAAAAAAAACACAGACTTGACAGTATAAATTCGATTCTACTACCAACGGGTAATAAAACCCTATACTATACAGTTTGACTAAATTGGTGACAATTTTTTTTTAAGGCCCTCAAAAGATTCTGAAGATCATTGGGCCCCTCAAAAAAATGTGTCATCAGTTTTTGTTCAACAGCTTATTTAGACTTGGTGATACCGCTTAACTTATATTTATCAATAATGTAGCTAACAATCCGTTTAACAAATTTTATAAACATTTTATGCGAAAAAAATCATTGTTTGCTACACTTTTTGTGAAAAATATAGGAGATAATTTTTTTTCACTTTTTCAGCATAAATTACAGGGACTCCTAATTTTACACTAACAATAATTGTTAAAATTGTAGATACGGTAAAGCTGAACAACTTTCCTGAACATTAGGTTGTCCCGAATTTCTTTTTTTTGGATTTCCCTAACGCAAGACCTCTTAAAATTTGCGTAATTGATCGTAGATTCCCAAAATGATTTTAAAAATAAAAAGAAACAATATCTTTAGGGTTCTACCGATCTTCAAAGTTTTAAAAAGTAGTTATTTTCATGATTATATTTCCCTATCCTTAATTTCGACACCTAAACTAAATATACCACGACTATATATAACAACAACACTTTAACGGCGACTACGAATTTGCTAGACACAGTGGAGTTCGTTTATAACGTACACCGGTTATAAAGAATTTTTTATAAAAAAAAAAAATCCGGGAAAAAAATTTTTTCCGGACCCAAAACATTCACTTTCAAATTATATACCAATTATTACAGTTATAGCGAACTCTTGTTTATTACGAACCAGTTTTTAAGTTCCTTTTATAGTTACAGCTTACTCCCTAAAATATAGAAACCCTTGAACATGAAAAAAATAAAAAATCTGGCAACACTTCAAAATCACTTGTTATATTTATTAATACCAAAATACGTAAATTGGGGTTTCCCCAAAAAAGAAAACTAAAAAAACTAAACTAATTTATAATACATTAGTCAGTTGAGTTACAGTATTAAGAGCGGTGTTTGTGATTAAAAAAAATGAGTTCGAGGCGTAGTGAGACAACTTGTGTTATATTGGGACCATATAAGGAACTTGATGATCGGCAGCTACCAACTATAAGAGACGTTCTTAAATATATTTTATTTATCAAGTATAACATGAAATTAAAGTATAATGGAAAAGATCCATCAAATTCAGATATATATGCGATTGTTTTTGAAGAGATTGACAATATTTGGACCAAAGCTTCGATTCCAATCGTAACAAAGGAACGAGTTATTCAGTTACTCAAATCCTATTTCGAAAAGTACCTCCATTTGAAAAGATACCCCAAAAGCAAACGAAAAAATGGTTTCGAAAACAAACTAAAGTGTTTTTTGGAGTCATCTGAGAAGCTTTTCGACGTTGCTGCTTGCAAATGCACTTCATTTGAATTTTGTTCTTGTTTAAAACCTAAGAAAGTTCCAATCAATGAAAGAAGTTTTTTGTTGGATCAAAGAAATTACAGAAAAATGGTTATATGTGGAGTTGATAAAATAGAAACAGCTCGATTAATAAAACGAAAGCAGAGACAAACTGAACATTCCATAAGGGCAGCAAAAAAGCAGCGTTCTACTCAAGAAACCGATTCTATCCCAGAAAATTGTGTTTCACTGTGTGAATCTTCCCTAGAAACGTATCCGATAACGGAGGCATCTCCCACTAACATACTTTCGCCAGATACACCTTCGACTTCAACGACGAATCGGAATACATTGCCGTTGCCAACAGTTGCTAAGGTCTGTGATAGATACGGTTTATCGACTCGCTCTGCTGCTGCTGTTGCTTCTGCGGTTTTGACTGACTTCGGCTTAATTTCTACCGAAAATTTAACTCTGGTAATCGATAAAAACAAAATACACAGAGCTGTATCTAAAGTCCGGAAAGAAAATTCAAAAGACATTGGAAATATTGTTATTAAAAGCATTTACTTTGATGGACGAAAAGACAAGACTCTGATAAGTGAGAAAATAGGGGATCGTTACCATCGCAAAGAAATTTTAGAAGAACACATCTCAATTTTAGCAGAACCTGGATCAATTTATTTGGGTCACACAACGCCAAGTCGTGGCACTGCAAAGGGCATTCTAACTTCGATCACAACTTTATTAGAAGATAAAGGTTGGAATTTAGATGACGTGATTTGCATTGGATGTGACGGAACTGCAACTAATATCGGTTGGAAGGGTGGCGTTATTCAATATTTGGAGGAGTATTTGAAGAGACCGCTACAATGGTGCGTTTGTATGCTCCATGCCAATGAGTTACCCCTTCGTCATTTATTCTTGACTTTAGATGGTTGCACTTCGGGACCTAGAGAATATTCCGGACTTATTGGAAAACAATTAGTTACTTGTGAAAATGAAACAACGGTGTCTTTTTGTGCGGTGGCTGGTAATTTGCCTGACTTGCCGAAAAATGTGGTCGATCAACTAAGTACGGATCAAAAATATCTTTATGAGATATGTAAAGCTGTTCAAACTGGTTATTGTAGTCCTGAGCTGGCAAACCGAAAACCTGGAAAAATTGCGCACTCGAGATGGCTTACCTTTGCTAATCGTCTACTCAGAGTTTACGTAAGTACCCTTAATCCATCAGAAAAATTGCAACTACTTGTCAATTACGTTGTTAAAGTATACGCTCCGATTTGGTTCCTAATCAAACAAAAAACGTCTTTTAAAGAAGGAGCCAAACATATTTTTCATCTGATTTTGTACTCTCGTTTTTTACCCGAAAATATGCGATCAGTTGTGGATTCTGTTATCGAAAGAAATGCTTTTTTTGCTCACCCGGAAAATCTACTTGTCAGTATGCTGTTTGATGATAGAGACCACATTCGGGAGCTGGCATTGCAAAGAATAATTAAAGCTAGAGAAGCTGAAAGTACCACTAAACACAGAATATTTAAACCACCAAAAATTAACTTCTCTGCTGGAGAGATTACACCGAAATTATTATATGGCACGAGTGTGGGGTTACAGCACCGCCGGTTCTTCGGTATATTTCTAATGATGACCTTCAAATCATGGCAAAAGATAACAGCTTGGAAATTGTTGACTTTCCTTGTCACACACAAGCTGTGGAAAGATGTGTTAAACTGGTAACAGATGCCTCTCAAAGTGTAACTAACGCTGCTTCTAGAGATGGCCTTATTAGAACCAGGTTGAAATCACGAGCAGAAATGCCAAATTTTTGTCAAAAAAATATGTTTACATTTTAAGTTTTAGTCATTTATTATAAGTTTTATTTTATTGTACATTAATTGCAAGTATAAAATATATTAATAAAATAAATTTGTATCTCGTTTTTTTTTTATTTATTATTTTAAGCATACGGTTTAGGTTTGTAAAAACGTTTTCAAAAGTAGAGCCCTCAAGATGGCATGTAATTGGATTTTTATTACTTCTACCGTGGTCTGTGTAAAATTACGCAAATTTTGATACCTCTTGCGAAAGTGTGGCTCGAAAAACCATTTTTCTCGTTCAAGGACGGGACAGCCTACTGAACATATCAGTACAATCTGAACGTGTCTAGTCACCTTGAATAGCTCATAACGACCACTCTGTACTTTAAAAATGGTCGTTTTCACTACCACAAGGTTTGTAATAATGATGATTTTTGTAGTTAGGTGACTATAGCGGATAAAAAAATAGAGTGGTTATCAAAGGAATTTTTGCTTGTTGCATAGTGTTACCTATGTAGATAACAATTAATTTTTTTCATTTACGTTTTTTATGTTATTAAAAATCAATAAAATTAAATCAAACCATTATAAGTACACCTTATACCATTAAGTGGTTAGGGTATAATGAGTTTCTGCTGATATATGTAACTACCAAAAATATTTGACCTGGACCCACCATTCATTACACCGATCGACTTAGAATCATTTCCTGAGTCGATTTAGCGATGGCCGTTCATCTATTCGTTGTCTGTATGTTAATGTAAACCTTGTAATGAAACTAGTGGCCGCAAGTATGCACATGTTTTGATAAAATAAAACCAAATTTGTTTTGTGTGTGTTTATCACACCCACTAATCAGTAGTACAAAAAATAAATACACTAGAACAATTCTTAGACACAGCCCTCAAATAAAGCTGCTCCCTATCAAATTTAGTTTCCGTATGTTTTTGCGAAAAGGAAGTGTATTTTATGAATTATGGTCTGGATCGGTTCATTTTTGACCTAGTCTCCATATAAATATAGCACTCGATAGAACTTTTTCATATCTGCAGGCTAAAAAATTAATAACAATGTCATTCAAATTTGTTTATGCTTATTTTCTATATTAAATTAGTTGAAAATAAGACCCTTTCTTATCGTATTGTCGGCCTAGACCGACTATAATTTTCTTATTTGTTTTTTTTTCATTTTTTAATATAAAAATAATTAGTACTAATTTCTTTTTTAAATTTTTAAGCAGCGCTATATTATCCTTGATTTATGCTGCTTATCTTCTTCCAAGAGTTGGCAACACTGTCGATAACTGTGTATTCAAAGTCAAGCAATAAAAAAAATATATGTAATTAATTAGCCACGATTATAAAATGAAGTGACGGGCAAAAAAATTTTAATTTCTATAAAAATTTCTCGTACAACAACCAAACCCACATGCAAAATTGATCGGATGTACACATATGTGTACGCACACGTAGAAACATATTTTCAGTTATGTTCAAATCAAATTGTCATTAAATTATTTTTTTTTGTTTCACTATAGCATGGGAATGTACAATACGGTGGTGTTTTCATTTCAAACAATAAAAAGACTTGACGTCCGAGTAGTACTCGCTCGTATCATTATTTTCATTTAAGTTTACAATCAGTTAGCAGCAGTGAGCATAAGCAATAACAATTAACTTTAATTACATTTAGTATTTACGACTGCTTTGTAACTTTGTTTTTGTTTTCGTTTTAAAGTTATAATGACAGCGCGGGTACAACCTCTAAAAATAACAAAACATTTATATGTATAAGGAAAAAAAAAACTAAATAAACTAACTACACGTTATCTAAACTGTCTAATGTCAAAATTCACACACCGGAAAATTGTCACTAACTGTTACAAAAATATGTTCAAATATAAACAATAGTTTTTTTTAAGTACACTGTGTATAGAATTAAATTTTCATCTTTGGGGTGACCATGGTCATCTTTAGAGTGCTTTTATTTAGTTAAACCAATTGCGAAAATTATAGTCGATCTACACTGACTATTCGATAACATGAATATCGAAATAAGGTTAAATCATATCGAAATTTGTTATAATTTCAAGTTTAATGTAATTTAACAGACATTTTTCCTTGACGACTTATCTATTTAAATTTCTTAAAATTTCAGACTTGAGAAAGATCAGACAGTTTCAATACAAATGTATGAAAATGTGCAAGCTGTGAATTTTTATTCTCTAAGCCAAGTAGTGCCAACGCCATAAACAAGAATTTTTTTTATGGATCAACTATTTCAAAGTAATATCTGGTTGAGATTAGGGCTTGCAATACCGGGATACCGACATTTTTTAATATTGTTCAATACCGGTATTAATGACCACTTAATACCGATATCCCATATTACATTTTTTTGTTGTTAGTTAACATTCATATCATTATTTAACTATTTATTTAACTATTTTTTTTTATGTGTAAACATCTATACGCGCAGGGGGTTAAATTTCTATTTCACAATACAATCACAAAAACAACGTAATATGTAAGCTCACACAGATGGTTCCCAGAAATATAAAAATCTCTATTTACATATATATCGATGGCTTAATGCTGAAAAGATGTAACTCAAATTTCCGGCACATGCGAAGGAAAAAATTTATTAAATTATACCACAAAGTGGTAAAATAATTAATTAAAAATAATTTTTTTTTACTAAAGAAAAAACTAAATATCTGTCTATATAATAAAATAAAAATTAATTTAAAAAAAAAAATATTAGCAAAGAACCACAATGGAAAAAATCATATAGAATCTGTACTACAAGTATCCTATTCATTTTCACTATCAGAATCTACTATATCAAACTTGGAATTTTCCAATAATTTCAAAATATCTGTATTTAAAACGCCATGCTTAACTCGGTGAGTTCTTCTCAAACTACAAATATATGGATCTGATGATATTAACAGCCTACTTATTAAATCCCCATCGTTTCTGTCTGTGAAGTTTTCCGTGTAAACTGAAGTTTGTACCGCCGATTATCCTTATTCTTCGGCTCCTGAGCTTCTTCTGATAACTGTCCAATAGAAAGGATGCAATTTTGAATTATTATTTTGCCATGCCAAAGAACTTTGTGCACTCTGACAGGCCTGTAATACCAGCGATAGAGTTTGAAATAGAGTTTTCTGGTTTCTGATGTATATTTTCAAAAGCTTCCACATTTATGTCATATCCAGATGCTAAGCATTCTAATATAACATGAAAAAGTTGTATAAGTTAAAATTTATTGCCATTTATTTGAGCAGATAGTTCCGCATTTCTGAAAAATCGCCCGGCTTTGGCATATCTGCCAATAATCATATCTTTGATTTAAACTTATCTTGAATAGCTATTTTTCTTTGCTCAACTTTTTTTTTATTATCTTCACATCTAGCTAGCCACGTTTTTATATCCATCCTGTAATCTGTGTGTAGACACTCCATACGCCTTATCCAAGAATGTAAAGGTGACAGGTAAAACTCCAAAACTTCAGGAAAGACCGCTGAAAGACATTTCCCTTCCTCAGTTTTTGAACTTAGTTTTTTTTATAGCAGTACCTCTTTGTGGTGAAGCTAAAGCTGATTCTTTTACTAATCCAGCTGAATTACGCTTTCCAGCGGATCGCATTTATATTTCAACTACCATCACCAGCTGATCATTATCCAGGGTACTAGTCAACTCTGCTACTTTCCTCCTCTTGTTATCTTTTAAAAAATCTAGTTATTATCATGGATGAATCGAGGTTTTCCTCTATTAGCCTTTACCCATCTTTTTTGGAATTCATTGGATATATCTATAATATTATGAGGCTAGGCGACTTCTTGGGACCGATTTTTTGTTCTACCGTTTTATTTCCATTTTGACCAAACGTATATTTTTTTTTATATTAACCAACACTCAGGGGATGCCCCCCTACAAATGCAGTGCATTGTGTTGATCTCAGGAAAATATGTTATGGGAAGGAGGAAAGAGGGAGTAGAGTTTGTAGATATTTGACTTAAATTTTATTAGATTATAACTGACAGGAAAGACCTCTGCGGGGAGTTTATTCCACATACGGCTAGTTCGACTGATAAACGAATTCTCTCTGTAATGCGTTGTGTGGTCTACTGGATAATAAACTACAAACAGATGTGATCTATTAGAGAAGTGGGTAGAGCGAACCGAAACTCGCGCACTTGGAATAAGTCCGCTAATCTCAGAAGAACATTTCCATGGTAATATCTGTAGAACAGTGCTACACAACGCACATTCCGACGGTGTTCCAATGAATCAATAGAGTTGGATACTCTACTGTTATTGATGAGTGCCAACGCCCTCCTTTGCACATGGTCCAGTAGCTCCAAAATAGACTTTGAAGCTCCTGCCAATATATCGGTCGGATGCACGTATAAATTTTAAGGCGATCAGGAGGAGTGAAGTAATTTTTACAACATTTTAGAAAACCAAGACACATGAATGCTTCTTTCGATACTTGAAAAACATGCTCGTTCCATCGAACATCACATTGAATTCCCATGCCTAGAACATCAAGAGTATCCGATTCCTCAATACATATACCACCCATATATATATACAGACGAATTATTGATTACATGGCCCTATGGGTCAACATAGAGCATTGAGTCTTCAGCGCATTAAAATCAACCCTATTCGCTTTACCCCACTCGGAGATTGTTAACAGGTCTTGATTGAGTGTGTCATTCATTGTCTGCCTTTTGCCTCCCAACCACCAAGAGGCTTGGCCTACAATTAAAGGAAAATAAATGACAAATGCTGTTGTCATCTACGAAAGAGTAAATAGAATTAAAAGTTTGACCAAGAAGGTCGTTCAGAAAGATAAGGAAAAGAGAAGGAGAAAGAACGGAACCTTGGGGTACCCCTGAATTAAGCTGAAACTCATTAGATGAGACCCCATCAATAACAACACGTATTGTTCGGTCTCTGAGAAAACTCGATATAAATCGAGAGAAGTAATTACCGACCCAAATGCAATAAGCTATATCAATTCACCGTGCCACACACGATCGAATGCCTTGGAAATGTCCAGAGCAATCACTTTACTTTCGCCTAAATTGCGAATGGCTCGACTCCAGCGCTCAGAAAGTAGAGCGAACAGGTCTCCCGTGGAACGATTTCTACGGAAGCCCTACTGTCGATCATTAAGAAGTGAGTTGGCCTCTAGATAGTTCACAAGATGGAAATTGATCATGCTCTCCATCACCTTTGAGAGCGCAGAACAGATTGCAAGTGGAAGGTAATTTTCAGGGTTATTAGCCGCACCCTTTTTAGGGATTGGTTGGTCATTAGCAACTTTCCAGTAAGAGGGAAAGACTCCCGCACGGTACGAAAGGCTGAAAAGGTTGGCCAATGGACTGGCTAGCGTCGAAGAGCAAGAGTGCTGGTATACCAGCCGGTCCCGAAGACTTATTAATGTTGAGATCCGAAAGAACCTTTTTAACTGCACGTGCTCGAAAGAATATTTTAGGCATAGTACAAGATACACTTTTAAGTTCGGGCAGAGGATGATCGCTATCCGGCAAAAACGAGTTTTTTACAAAAAGTTCAGCTCATTCATTAAAAGTTCAGTTCATTCATTAAAAGTGTTGGGATAGCAGAATTAGCATTGTTCTTTAACAAATGACCAACAGCTCTTACTACTCCGAGGAGCAGAGAGAACTTTAGCATGAAGACGCTGACCGTAAAGAAACTTTTGGCACCTTAGTGTTTTGGCACATTCAGTTCTCGCCTGTTTGCGTTGCAGTTCGTAAAGAAAAACTAAACGCTTCATAGCTGGTGCTGAAACACTTTGAAGTACAGAGTACGAAAAGGAAGCGGAAATGGTGCAGTGATCCGAATTACCGAGAGGTGCAAATATTTTCACTTCATTCTTATCAGGGTGTGAAGTGAGAAAAAGGTCGAGAGTATTTTGTTATTGCCCTTTAATGCACGAAATGTGCGTTGGTTGATTCACTAGTTGCGCAAGATGCTTATGTGCCGCGAAAAGCTCAACGTAATGGCCTTCGGGAGTTGTTTGACGCGAATGGTGAAGCCAAGTAGACTTATGGATATTAAAATCGCCGGCAACAACGATTTCACTATTCGGGCAACTCTCTAGGATTCAAGAAATGGATTCAGAGAGGGCGTCGAAGCCATTATAGGTATGCTCCTTTTCTGTATTTGGGCTTGTATATAGAAACCCGAAGTGCAAAATGTGTGACCTGATTTTGAACTTAACCCAAAGTGAGTTAAATTCTGCATCATTACAGTTCAGATGTTGCTTATACTGGTACACAACATTGTCGCGAATGTACATAACACGGCCTTTATTTTGAATAAATTACATTTAAAGTTGCTACTAACACATACACAAAATTATACAATGCTATGTGTGTGTTTATTAAATTTGTTAATGTGTATGTAATAAAAATGAGTTTGTTTTTTGTGTTGATTTGTGAATTGGCTATAATTGATTAGCATATCTTTAGGGTCTTTATTTAATGAAAAAAATTAATTTCCTAGAATTTGCAATCAAATTTCGAGGGCTGGAATCTGCTAGTTGATACTAGAAGACTTTAATTTATTATATTTTATTATGGTTGTTGAGCTTCCAACGAAATTTGATGAAATAAAGGTGACTATATGATCGATTCGGTCTTTCTTGGCAGTGGATAGCCGTACGTGAAAAAGTTCGATACGAGAAATTATGGAAGACGCCATGTTGATTGAAAAAAATTGTTCAGCGGAGGCAGTTTCAGGCAAAAACTTTTTTATATATCTTTTAAAGCAAGGTCCAAAGATTCCAAAACGATTAACAGATAAGCGGCATCTAATGGCAGCAGAAAATTTTCGTTTACGGATTTTTTTTTCCTTTAAAATAATTTCAATATGGGCTTACTTAATATATTTATGTATAATAAAGTTAACTTTGTTTAAATAAGTATAAGCTTTATAGTGTTTACTTAAAAAATAGTAATAATCTTAATAAAAAAGACACTTTTGCGTTATAAATATCCTCATATCTGAAATTTTAGAACGTCTAAACTTGTACATGGGGTCCTTTTGTAAATCTATGTCAAACTTGTATTGAGTGCATTTTTCCATATATTTGTATGGAAAGTGATCGAGCTTTTTTGAGTAGTAGTTTGCCAATAGCATAATTATTGTCAGATTTCCCTGAAATTATGGTGGCAAAATTACATCAAACTGGAAATAAAAGTATCTTTTTCACACATTGTTTTAAAAAGTGGCTGATCTTCATTGAGAACTTTCACACATTGTTTTAAAAAGTGGCTGATCTTCATTGAGAACTTGTTTACCCATAGCTTAATTTTAAATGAGTAATCCGTGAGCCAATTACGAGCATGAAAAATATTTTCTTTTTGTATTTTTTTATTTTCGGCTTCAGTTTTTGGTGAAATGCTTTGAAACTTTATATATATAGTTCTAAGGAATATAATAGAAATAATGGAGCATGTAAGAATAGAAAGTGGTTAATATCACAGGGTAGTGCTATAACGACGCCACAAAATGGTTTAAAAGGAATAGATTTAATCTGATCAATGAAACAATAAACATTTTTATTAGCTTTGTATAGTTTAGCGTCTAGTGACATTTGATTATACAATTTCTTTTAAAAATCATTTTTATACCCTATACCACTATGTGGTTTGGGTATAATGACTTTGTGCTGCTGTTTGTAACAACCAAAAATATTTGACCTAGACCCATCTTTAATTATACCGATCGAATCAGAATCACTTTCTGAGTTGATTTAACAATGTCCGTCCGTCCGTCCGTCCGTCTGTGTGTCCATGTAAAGCTTGTAATCAAACTGCAGGTCGCAAATATGAATATATTTTGATGAAATTTGGTATATAAGCTTTTATCGGCTATGGGATGAAAGCTGTTGAAATTGGTGAGAATCGGTCCATGTTCAGACCTAGCCCCCATACAAATTACCCATATGAAATCGACATAAATTGCCATAAGATCCAAATTGTCATATAGATCTTACTCAAATTGGGTTTGTATGCATTCATTACATCCACTAATGAGTAGTCCAAAAATGATCCCTTTGACCCCATATAGAGCTGCTTCCCGATCTTCACTTAAATCTATTAAAAAACAAAAATATTGCACTGATTCTTCTCAAATTTTGTTTGTACATATTTTTGCAAAATACAAGAGACTTTACCAAACATGATCAGGATCGGTCCATTTTTGAACCTAGTCCCTTTATAGATATAGCATCCGATATGAACTTTTTCATATCTGCAGCCAAAAAAATTAATAAAAATTCCACTCAAATTTGGTTTTTGCTTATTTTCAATGTCCAGTTAGTTGGGCCTAAGAGATAGGGTTTCTAAACGCATGGTATAGGGTATCGTATAGTCGGTCTAGACCGACTATAATTTTCTTACTTGTTAGTACTGGAAACTAGATCTGGTCACCCTAAAAAATTGTTCCGCCTATATTAAATTTTCAAGTTCGTTTGTAATGTATAAGGTCAGTGTCATTATTTTATTTTACATTTTTTCTTAGATTTATTTAAAAAATACGTCATTTTGGAATTATAGTCGTATACGTATTGCTATGATTTAGAGATTAGTTATTGATATTTTTTGAAGTTTTGGCATTTTGTTTGGCCAAGTTAACAAAAAATTAATATTAATGACTATCTTCAAATTAACTTTCAAGTAGTATTATTTTTTAGGTTTCTAAGGCCTTTAGAAGAGGAAATTTTTTATTATTGATATTTGAATTTTTTAGTAAGTCACATGCGAATTCTACGAGTTTTATAACTTCAAGCAGACTTAACTAAGAATTAGCTAGGATTAGGACTAAAAATTATCCTCACTGATTTAAACAGAATCTATAATGAAGTTTAACATTTTCCAAATATATATCAATTATACTTATCATCGATGATAAGATCGAGAAAATATCCATATTTATACAGTGTGCCCAATTTTTTTTATGTCGATATGGCAAAATTTAATAAGTTTGACATTTTTTTTACCGATTGGCTTAAGAACACATATTTTTGAAAAGTCAATTCTGTATAATTTTTGTCATGTATCGCGTTACACAAAAAAAACAGGTAGGAAAATTATATTCGGCTATGCGATACCATATACCATGCGTTTAGGAAATTGGTCTTGCGACTAACTAATTGGGTATAAAACAAAAGTACATTAGAGTGGTCCTACGTTATATGGACATTTCTAAATTACGATTTTGGGTATAGGCGGGGTCTAGTTTGTTACCTTTCAATATAAAACTAATAAATGTGAAGTTTGGGGACAATCGGATAAAGAAAAGTCGCGCCGGAAATCGATTGAAAATTTCAAGTGTGTTTATATGGGGAAAATGTGACCTTTTTGAGATTTTACGAAAATTTCGTTCTATAAATTAATTTTTCCGACAAGTTATTTTAAGAATCGGGATCAGTATTAAATTATCTTTTCAAAAAGCTATAAAAATGCAAAATCGAAAAAAAATCGCCAGACCATTTTTGTGCCAAAAAAAAATTAGGTCATGAAATTTGATAGCATTTTTTTCAACTGTGAGAAATTGATTAAAGCCTTAATTTTTTTTTTTTTTTGTCATACTTATAGGTAATCAGATATGAAGTATTATTTTATTACTGTTATTAGGGAAATTTTGTTGATAAAATTTTGAAAACTCCTTTTTCAAGTTTTAAAAAATTTTCTTTAACAAAATTTAAAAACATGGATCTGGCACTTTAAACTTTTGTTAAATACACGTTACAGATTAACTGTGTGCATTTGAAAGTAAATCCATATGCCAGAATTTTTTTTATACCCTATACCACTATGTGGTTTTGGTATAATGACTTTGTGCTGCTGTTTGCAACTACCAAAAATATTTGACCTAGACCCATCTTTTATTATACCGATCGGCTCAGAATCACTTTCTGAGTCGTTTTAGCGATGTCCACCCGTCCGTCTGTGTGTCCATGTAAACCTTGTAATCAAACTACAGGTCGCAAATATGAATATATTTTGATGAAATTTGGTATAAAAGCTTTTATAGGATGAACGCTGTTGAAATTAGTAAAAATCGGTCCATGTTCAGACCTAGGCCCCATACAAATGACCCCTGTGAAATCGACATAAATTGCCATAAGATCCAAATTATCATATAGATCTTAGTAAAATTGTGTTTGTATCTGTTTATTGTATCCATTAATCAGTAGTCCAAAAATAATCTCTATTGGACAATTCTTAGTCATAGGCCCCATATAGAGCTGCTTCCAGATCTTTACTTAAATCTATCAAAAAAAAACAAAAATATTGCACAGATTTTCCTCAAATTTGGTTTGTATATATTTTTTCAAAATATAAGTGACTATACCAAATATGTTCAGGATCGGTCTATGTTTTGACCTAGTCCACATATAAATATAGCACCCGATATGAACTTTTTCATATCTGCAGCCACAAAAATTAATAACAATGCCACTCAAATTTGGTTTTTGCTTATTTTCTATATCGAGTTAGTTTGACCGACGGGTTTCTAAACCATGGTATAGGGTATCGTATGGTCGGTCTAGACCGACTATAATTTTCGTACTTGTTTTGATTTTATTTTTTGTGGATTTCTTGTGAAATATTCTGTAAATGTACTCTTTCTTAATACTTTGTATCAAAAATACATCCCTTTTCTACTTTTAAATGTTATATTTTATCTTAATAGCCTAGGGTTTCGAAAAAAAATAATATGACCCAATTAACCGTTTTGGAATTGGGGTCATATGTCATATGCTTATAAAAGACAATTTATTCAAGAAATTCAAATATTTTGCAAATACTGTTGAATATTTAAAATATTATAACTTAATCAACTTAATGTGTATATCTTCCGTTCCTAAAAGTTGGAATAAATCCGGGAACGTTAACCCAATATTTACCAAGGCCAGCTTTTGTTTTTAAAATATTTCTAAATAAAGATTACCGAAGACGAGTTTTTCTATTGAACTCGATGAAATCACTATTTCCAATTTAAGAAAAATAATTCAAAATAATATGAAATATAAAATTAATTCTATTTAATTTGGTGTATTTAAGGATGATTTAGTGTGCGATTCAAATCGTTTTTTGTAATCACTTACGACTTGCCTTTCTTTAATTATATATTTCATATTCTTTTGAATAAAATGTCTTTCATTGGATTTGGGTCATTTGTGGGTCATCTTATTTTATTTAGAAAAATATAAATAGTTTTTTCAAATACGGGCACAACGAAACGTAACTTCTAAAAGGCCCAAGTACAACGGAAATTTAATGAGATCCCAATGTATTATGCTTGCCCGGCTTAGAGTAGGTAAAGCCCTTTTTAATTCAAAGCCATCACTATGAGAAACAGAAGATCCAAAATGTAGCTATTGTGATGTCATACTTACTATTCCTCATATGCTAACGGACTGCCCTAAATCTAAAATGGACGACGCGCTGGAAAAGATCCTTGATTGTGCAGTCAGTGACTTTGCCGAAAATTCTTAGATGTCTACCAAAACACAATATACGTGATGTTTAGAGCAAATTTTCAATTCGTTTCTATTTATTACCTCTACTTTTAAAATTTTGTAAAATTTTCGATTCAACTTTCTCATTCAGTCAAAGAAATTTATTTTCACACTTATTTCACATCCAGTTTGTAATTTTTTGTTAAAAAACGAGCACATAAGGTCCAGTTACCCGGTGCTTTTTCACTTATAGTTTTATAAATTTACTAGCTGTTTTTACCTGGTCGTGTCCGGGATTCAAAGCCTTTGACTTGAAAAATGTTTCACTACGCTTAGCAGGCGCTGAGTACTTAGTGCCCAATGAACAAATTCCACAAAAAGATAACCTTTCTCTCCAAAAATTTGTATGGGATTGGAGAATTTATTCATGTTGAAAAAATTCCCCAATGTTTACGTTTTTTGGGGAGTAAATTCATTTTTTATTTCAATTTAAAATTATTTGATTTTTTAATTTAGAAATCTTTTTATAAGACGCTACAGCAATAGTGCTTCAAAAATAAGCTGCGAAACCGCTTTATGTTTTTTTTGTAAGCTTATTTATTTTGTAAACATCATATATAACGGAATCGTTTGAAAATTAAAGGAAGCAATAAGTGATCATCATTGAGCAGAGACGTCAAATTTATAGATGTTTCAAAAATGGAAAATGAATGCGACGTCTAAAATTGCGCCGCAGGGTTGCTTTAAGCAGCTGCTTATAGCATATGTATAGTAATTATTGCACATACGTGGAAAAAATTTATCATAAGACTTTTCACTGGGCTGTGTTCCGCGAGCGAGTCGCGTCCGTGCACCCGTGCTGCAGTTGTCGTCAACTAATTTAATCGCCAAAATATATTTTTCACATTACTCCGATATTTTAGCTGAGCTGTGTTCCGAGAGCGCGTCGCATCTGCATGCCACTTCCGCGCGGTTGTAGCCACACCACTGCTGCCGACCAGTTGTTGTCAATTTATTTTAATGGCCAAATTATATTTTTCAGATCATTCCGATATTTTAACTAAGCTGTGTTCCACGAACGCGTCATATCGCGTCCGCGTCCGCGCGCCGCTTCCGCGCACCGAAATGATGCTATGGAAAAGAATACAGATTTTAAGTACGTTTACTGCAGGACAGATATTGAGAGCAGTATTGGGGACCCTTTTTAAAAAATTTGGGTAACTTGTTTTTCATGAAGTTATTGCCTAATTTTTGGGGGAATAAGTTTATTTTTTTTTTTGGGAATTTGTTCATTGGGGACTAAGTACTCAGCGCCTGCTTACCATGACAACTAACTTTGTTTATGCATGGATTATCTTGCGTGTAGGATGTCTAAAAGTTACGAATTTTAGTTATTCTTGAGCCTTGGGATATACAATATTTCTGGTTTTTTCTTCTGGTGCATATATGAAAAGATTGTGGTGGCTCCACCAGGCGACATATAATTGTCTATGAGAAAAACATGGAGATTCTAAGTTGATGCCTGCTAACGTAAGAGATTGTCCGCTGGATTTCTAGACGCACTTGAGTCAACCTGTGTTACAACTCATATAATAAAAAAGGCAAGAGGGGATATTTGTAATAGGTTGATTTACAATATTTATTTCATAATGGTGTAAGCTCAAGAGTAGTAAGTAAAGCGATTTGTACACTAAGTTTTGGGGAAGTCCATTGCATAATTAAAATATGTTAACAAACACTAAAAGCGTATATAGAAATTTAAAAAATGGGCGTGGCCAATAAAAATATATGATGACCTTGCCTGGGATATGAGAGTAATGTGCAGAAAATTCGAGTGAAACCCGTAAAAAATTTAAAAAAATGTGGGCGCAAAATAGGCGTGCCGGTAAGATGTATATGGTGACCTTCACTGGACTATAGAGATCGTGTGTACCTAAAAAAGAAAATGAATTGTATAAATAAAGTGGGCGTAAAACTAGGCGTGGCCAGTAGGAAGCATATGGCGACCTTTCCTGGGGTACAGAGATCGTGTGTACCCAATTTTAGAGAAATCGGTTAACAAATAAAAATTTGTATAGCGATCAAACAAACAAACAGAAAATAAATATTTTATATATAGAAGTGGGCGTAAAAGTAGGCGTGGCCGGTAAGAAGCATGTGGTGACCTTTCCTGGAGTCCCGAGATTGTATGTACCAAATTTCAGAGAAATCCGTTAACCAATAAAAATTTGTATAGCGAACAAATGTACCAAAAACAGAAAGAGAATTGTATACAAAAAGTGGGCGTAAAAGAAGGCGTGGCCTATAAGAAGTACATTGCGACCTTTGCTGGGGTACAGATTTCGTGTGTACCAAATTTCAGAGAAATCCGTTGAAAACTACAAATTTCTATAACGGTCAAACAAACAAAAAAACAAACAAACAATCAGAAAATGAATTTTATATGTCGAGGGCTTATATTCAAAAAGTGCTATCTGCAATAATAATTATTTTAAAGAGAGCGTGTAAAACCAATTTATTAATAAGATCTGAAAGTATTTGTCGATCGATTTGCTACAATATCTATTAAGAAATAGTCGTACTAATCATGTACGATATCAAAATTAATATTATATTTGACAGTTATATCAGAGGACAGTTTGAAATCAAAAATTAATATTGCTGTCAAATGTAGATAGCACTTTTTGAATATAAGCTCTCGATGTATAGATTTGTAAAATATAATCTACATAAATAAATAAATAAATAGTTTTTATACTTAAAATAATTTCATAACAATATTGGTTAAAAGTTGATTTAATTTATATTCGCGAGCAATAAGTAGATAATTGCACCAAAGATATATCACAATGGATTACTTTGATCCCAGGAGCATTAAATAAAAATTAACCGAATTATTTTTTTTTAATTTTAAATAGTGGTTTCATCGACTTTAATAGAAAAACTCGTTTTCGGTAATTTTTATTTAAAAATATCTTAAAGGCCAAAGGTGGCCTTGGCAAATAATGGGTTAATGTTCTCGGATTTATCCCAAATTTTAGGAACGGTAGTTCTATAGATTTGGTTATTATATCTTAAGTAACGCTTTTAAAAATTCAACAGTATTTGCAAAATATTTGGATTTTTTGAATAATTTGAATAAAGCTTGGGGTCATATTTGACCCCAATTCCAAAACGGTTAATTGGGTCATATTATTTCTCCGAAACCCTAGGCTATTGAGATAAAATATAACATTTAAAAGTAGAAAAGGGATGAATTTTTGATACGAAGTATTTAGAAAGAGTACAATTTCAGAATATTTTACAAAAATTCCATTTTTGTCGAAATCCGCAAAAATCATCATTAGGTAGATGGGAAACAATATTGGTGGATATTGCCTGAGTACGGTTACTGGCCCCAACAAGATGAAACACTCTAAATCAAGAAATGCAACAAAAATTTCCTGGGCGTGTAGTATCAAAAATGGTGGCATTGTCTGGTCTTCTTGATCTTCAGATCTGACCCGTCCGGACTTCTTTTTGTGAGGTAATTTGAAAAGCAAAGTAGTCTTCAATAAGGCTTAGATCATTGGCGAGCTCAATGACTATGCCGATATTATCGCTATACTTACCGAGATGCTCGAAGCAAATTATTGATAATGCAGCAAAAAGAGCTCCAAATTAGTCCTTTAAAAATTAGTCCTTATTAATTCAGAAGAAGCAAGTTAAATGAAACGAGTAAGAGTGTTAAATTCGGCTATACCGAAACTTCGATACCCTCCACATGGGGTTTACTTTTTTATTAATATCCAGATATTGTGCTATTTACTATAATTGTAAATTAAATATTTGAGAAAGTATACAAAATGATAAACTTAATATACTTCTACATACTGAATTTTTAAATTTTTTTAGAGGTATCTCCAGTTTTTAGGCCATATCTTGGTACAGTGATGTTCGATTTACCCCATTTTAAATACCAACCTGCTCGAGTTAATGGCAAACAATATTGTCCTAACCATACTCATCTACAGGGCTTATTTTGTGAAGTAGCGTGTCTTCAACATATAGACAGATAGACGGACGGACAGACGGACATCGCTATACACACTTAAGTTGTTTTAAGGATCAAAAGTTTGTCTTGTTCATGGGCTCGCAAATTTTTGTATGCATAGTAGTGTGGAGGGTATAACAACATTTATTAGCTAATAATTCCAAATATCATTTATATCCATATTATACACATATTATGTTATTTATCTCTCGAAAACTAATCATCGTACGGCAAAATGTTTGAATAAAATATCTTTTCTTAAAAAAGTATTTTCATCGCTTCAGACGAGTTACATCTTACTAGTAACTGAACATTCAGCGAAAAGCAGTAAAATGATCTATGACACCAGTCACTCTAAACTATTTTAATCATATTTAGAAGATATTTTAGGGGGTACTTTAGTTCCCACTATCATAAGATTCGAATAAAACAAAATTGAGAGGCAATATTTCGTATTTGAGGACTGCAGATAAGAAATATTTGGTTTACATCAGTTGCTATATTAATAGGGACTAAGACGAAAAAGTATTCAAGCCTAATTGATTGTAAAACACAAGAACACAATAACATAAGTTTCTGATTGCCCCTAATAATTTAGACAACTAACAAATTCCAGTTTCTTTTGTTTTGCACTAATTCTTTTAATTTAATTAGTTTTAATATTGGATTTCCTGCACATTCAAACGGTTTCTGAAGTTCTGGTAGCAAATTCAAAAACTTATTTGATATACACACTTATATATGTACATACATAACTACACTATCGGTGTATTATGTATATTTTTACTTAAAAATAAATTTACGCTGGCATACGTTGTTAATAGCAGAGCGTTGCCAAAGCAATTGTTATAGTGGTACCATTGGGGAAGAGCTTAAGATTTTTTGCCAATCCTAATATGTATGACAACAACGATCTGGTTGGCTGGTTGCACTTCTAAAGGCTTGGTAAAGCATGGACAAAACATTTTTTTTTTTAATTTATTGGAAAGGCAATATATTTTGTTAAATGATACACTCGTTTACCCAGTTTCAACAACGGAAATATAAATTTAAAAATTTTAATAAATTTAATGTTGAAAACAATATGGTAAGTCTATTTTTACTACTATTAATAATTATAATTACAAAGGCTGTAGCTCCTCTACATTAATGGTTTCAATAAATTATGGGAAATAAATTAAAAGTTTATTCAAATTATAACCATTTACAACATGTTGCGAATTGATACCGTTCAAAGTGGGTGTAGTCACTATACCGTTAATTTGGTCTATGATTGCATAATTTTCATTTAAATTTTTAATGAACAAAATTAATATTTTACTTTTTATACCCCATACCATTATATATTTAGGTTATAATTAGTTTTATAATTAGTTACTGATGTTTGCAGCTACCAAAAATATTTGACTGAACGACTCAGAATCTGCATACGAAATTTCATTAAAATGTATTTGCGACCTGTAGTTTGCTTTCAACGTTTACATGGACACACAGATGGATTGATAGACAGATGTACATACGGACGGGCGGAAGAACATCGTTATATCGACCCAGAGGGGTATTCTTAGTCGATCTTTATAAGATATGCATCTAGGTCAAATATTTTAGGTAGTTACAAACACCAGCACAAACTCATTATACCATAACCACACAGTGAAGAAATTAATGAATAATCTAATCCACAAAAACAAAGTTTTATTAGAACCCTTTCTTTCCTTATGCATATTAGTTTTGAATCTCTCCGTGACTGTGTGTGATTTTGCGTGACTATTTATACCATATACCACCATGGGGTTTGGGTATAATTACTTTGTACTGCTGTTTATAACTACCAAAAATAGTTGACCTAGATCCATCGTTTATTATACTGATCGACTCAGAATCACTTTTTGAGTCGATTTAGTGATGTCCGTCCGTCCGTCTGTCCGTTTCTTCGTCTGGTGTCCATGTAAACCTTGAAATCAAACTACAGGTCGCAATTATGGATATATAGGATGAACGCTGTTAAAATTGGTCAAATTCGGTCCATGTTCAGACCTAGTCCCCATACAAATGACCCCTATGAAACCGACTTAAATTGCCATAAGATCCAAATTATTATATAGATCTCGGTCAAATTGGGTTTGTGTGTACTTATTACATCCATTTATCAGATGTTCAAAAATAAACCACATATTGCAATTCGTTGTAATAGCCCCATATAAAGCTGCTTCCCGATTTTCACTTAAATCTATAAAAAAACATATATTGCACAGATTTTTCTGAAATTTGGTTTGTAAATATTTTTTCAAAATATAACTCACTTTAGCAAGTCTATCGACCAAGTTTCAAATCGATCGGATGAGGGGAATCTCTCCGTGACTACGCGTGACTACCCCAAAATCAATCTATAGCCACAACAATACTGTGGGCCAAGTATCAGATCAACTGTATTAGGGGGAATGGGGTTGGACCATAGCAGACAGACAGAGAGTATGAGTTAAAAGAAAGAGTTTAAAAACAAATCTGTTGACATTTTCATGGGGAGAAATTAATGTGTTAGAGAGTTCTAAAGCGTTATAAAAATTAATTTTGATTAAAATCTTTTTATAAAATCGCTGGTGGAATCATTAGAGGTACTGAGCTAAGACTAAATCCATATATTCGGATTCAGATTTTTTGGGATTTAAATAAATGAGCGGGATCGTAGAAGATAGCATGACAACTCCCATAGAAAGAAAATATATCTAGAGTACTATAATGGCGTGAATTTTAGAATGGAATATTTTTAACCCACGCCAAAATCTTTTAACAAATATAGACTAGTGCAAACCAAAGATTGTCGGGATGCGCTATATGTATTTAAGAGATATGTTTTGTATATATGTGTATACCTATATAACATGATGCATTCACTGTTGTATGTATAAGTTGTACACTCAAAAGAGATTAACTGGAAATCGCATACCACTGACAAAATTTAATAATGTGGTTCTTAAAAAATTTAAAATACAATCGATTTTCTTCTTGAAGTCAGTTACACACACAATTCTTAAAAAACGAAAATACCTGAGCAAAAGTTTTGGATTGTAAATAGTCCATATAGATTTTATTAAACAAATGCAGGTAACTAAATTGAAACCCTTATAGTACGAATCAACCCTTATTATATTGTTAACTTAACGACTTAGGATTCTGAACTTTTGGCTACGCAGACGATCTTGTTAAACCTATCACCGGCTTCGACGAGTGTACAATATTGGAACGTATGTAGCAGGTTCTGAACTATATCCTCACTTGTTATCAGAATAAAGGGTTATCTATGAACCCATCAAAGATTATACTGATACCCTTCAGTAGACGAAGAAAACTCAATCTTGCGAAACCAAATTTAATCGGCTAGACTATAGGGTTTTCGGTCAAAGTAAAGTATCTTGGGGTTACCCTGGCTAAATCGCTCACATGGAATAACCACTTAGATCTAATTACGAAAAAGGCCATTAGGGCATCATATGCCTGCCAAAGGCTATTTGGTAGAACGTGATCTATTGGTCGTTTAGGACTATTGTGAGACCAATGATTACTTATGCTGCTCTTTCATGGTGGCCAAATGTGGAGTAGGCGAATACTAAGGCAATCCTAAACAAGGTGTAAGACGCCCAACCCATGCTATCGGCGTCATGCTTAACATCACACCACTACACATATCGGTTATTAAAGTTGGTACATGAGTGCCGTACGACTTCAGGATTTTGGTATTATGAAGGACGGAGACCGAAGGGGGTCACAGGAGAGTCGCAAAATTCTTCATCAATGACCCGGTGCGAGAGTCACCGATATACTGCTAACAAGAAGGGTATTTGGCAGGGAATTTGACATCATGATATTTGAGCGGAGCTAATGGACCAGTAGGACTTAAGAACCAGAGCAGGGATCTCACGTGTGGTTCACAGATGGCTCAAAACATTTTAATGAGGACACGGGCGCGGGCGTATTCGGTCCCAATTTTCAACATGCCTTACCCACGGGCATACCTGTCCATTTTTGAAGCGGAGTTTTTGCGCCATTTATGTATGCGTGACTTAATGTCTTAGGGCAGGGACAAAAAGGGCAATCATTTATATACTAACCGACAGCCAGGCTACCTTAAGGGCAATTACGACCTACAACGTGACGTCTAGAATCATTTTGGATTGCATCGAGTGCTTAACTTACTAGGCAGATGCAACAAAATAACTTTAGGTTGGATTCCAGGACACGAGGGACATCGAGCAGCCCGTCGTCATCGGTCCGGAACCATTATGTGGTGTTCCAGCAGTCTACATCATCGTAAAAACTGGGAAACTAGACCCGATCAAGAGATTTATAACTCTATCCAGTATTCAAGATAGGAGCGAGTTAAGGACCTTGAGAGGATCCTTTAGTGGACACTATATTCTTAGATAACTTCTACGAATAAAAGGTCTGTCTGTTATAGAAAAGTGTGGGTTCTGCGAACAGGGGGTAGAAACAGCAGAACACATTCTTTGTCAACGTCCAAGACTAGGTAGCAAAAGAACCTTTGCACTTGGAGGATACACTGCATCCCCCGGGATAATTGGATTTATAAGGAGCCTTAATCATCAGAACAATCAAGGGCAACACAAAAGATCAAATTGGCCGCAGTGCGTAGAGCCAGCTTAATCTATTCTAATTACACACTACACCAATCCGAATTTTGTTGTACAGAATAATTTATTTTCAGGGAGAAATTAATTCTTTCTATAAAAAAGCCATCTTTATTTTCTAAATAACACAATAAATTAGAAATAGTAATAGTATAAATACAGATCAAAAAGAAATGCAATTAACTTTAAAATTAAATGGCATTATAATTTAAAAGTTAATTACACCGTGCAACAGTCCGAAGATTTTGTTATAACAACATATTTAAAATGAATTTATGTTAATTGATATTGCAAAAATTGTTTATAAATATAATCGAAAACAATTTGTAACTAGAATTACAGAATTCGATTATAACAAAAGAAGAATATACCTTTACTATGCTACCGAAAAATAGAGTAAAGCAATAAGCCCAACTCAACAATCAAATTTATTTGTCATTTTTTGGAAAATAAATATAACAACAGATTGAAAGTGAATAAAGGAAATCAAATCGCGAATTATTTGTTTTTGGTTATATCCTCTCATGATGATCGCAGAACTCGGTCGAAATATTACGCCTTATAATAAAAATAGTTCTTTTGTTTATTTAAATAAAAAATATATAGAAATGTATGTATATTTGTACCGAATGATCTCCAAAATGGCTGGACCGATCTTGATGAAAATTTCAGGGAATCTTCAGAATAGCGGAAGGACGTGAAAAATAAAATTTTAATATTGTACTACTAGTGGCATCCATATATATGCAAAAAACGGATGAACAAATTTTCAGGGAATCTTCAGAATAGCTTGGCGGGTGATAATTTGAAGTCTGATATTTGATTTTAAGTCTGTCGTGCTTTACTTTTGTCCGACACTGAAAATTTTGTTAGTTTTAAAATTTTTTATGTATAAAAATGTAAAAATCGTACGATTGTTGTGCTCATTAGAGCAACCAAATATGAAAAAAAAAAATAAGTTTGTTCCTTGCACAGTTGTTGATAGTGAAGAAATGCCAGAGACGCTTGACCAAAAAACAATATTGCTTTAATTTGAATAGTTTGTTTTATACTTAACAATCGTCAGTGTATTATTTCCACTTATATTATTTTAGATCAAAAAATTACACTATATGTAACCTTCTCCGAGAAAAGGGACCTAGTGTGTGAAAATTAAGTTTTGAGAAACAAACGCATTTAACGTTTCTACACCCTTTTAGGTACCAGAATCCACCTTTTTTGACACAACTCATTTTTTGACACACTAGGTCCCTTTTCTCGGAGAAGGTCACATATATTGTTTTGGATATGTTTTATTGGAGCTTTAGTGATCCCTATTCTTTGTTATGTTTATTTTTTAATAATTTATAACACTGTGGAACATTTTCGGGTTCATTGTGCGGGGGGTGAAAAATTCCAAATCAGAGTGGAAGTACTAGCGTTCTCAGGCGAAATTTTTTTTTTTACCATTTATATTTTTTTTTTGCTTATCTTGATGTTTGTTTGCTTAGTTTAACAGCTATAACTCGAGAACCATTGATGATTTCTCATTTCATTCTTCAGCACAATTATAGCTAAGGATTAAATCAATAATTTTTATTAATATAACTACGTTGATTTAATATTAAAAATATCACTTATACGTATACATATTTTACTCTCATAATAAATAATAAGCATACGCACTGAATATGTTTTGTACTTAAAAGAAGGGGAAAAAAATTATTATATTTTTTTTTAAGATTTCATTCGATAGAATTATCACAACTTGATTTGCTTAAGCTATTTGCTATTTGAAAACTAAAATGAGAAACCATCAATGGTTCTTGAGTTGTAACTGAAAAATTAAGTAAACAAACATCAAGATAAAGAAAAATATTAAAGGACATACAAAAAAGTTTGGCCTGTGAACGCCTAACCCTTTGGAGATTTTATTTTACTGGCCTAGTACTGTCATCCTCACTTGGAATTCCTTACCCCGCAGAATGGCTGCTACACTGTGTTATCAATGTTAAATCAATTTGCAAATTCTTTTCATTAACAAAGGAGTACAGAAGAATTACTCGTAACATTTTTATGACATTGTTGCTAAATTTCAAATCCAATTATTACGATGCTTTCAATTAAACCAAATTTTTTTCATTTAGGTAATTTTTCTGCCAATATATGGGAAATAAACTATATTTTCAGTTGTTGAATTAATAAGGCTAATGTTCGAATGAAGAATATGGATTTTGGGAATTGTCTCTGGATTTTATTTTATTGTCTTGTAAGATATTTTTTATTTTTGTTGAAAAATCAATAAAAAAGTTACTCGAAATTAAAAATATAGAAATATTTACTATGCATACTATTATGCTACCCAGATAAATGGTTGTTAAAGTCAATACATGAAATCTAATCCAATCAAATTAAAGGAATTTGCTTATGCAGACAAGAGATGCACACAGATGTGTTAAGTATATGCACAAATTTGTTGCTTTTAAGATTTTCATTATTTCGTGTACATCTTTGAAAATTGACATATTTTAAACAGCCATTCATACAAATAGGAACAGCAATATGTTCTTTTAATTTGTGTTGAGGGCTTGCCAAAAAAAAAGTCATTGAATAACGACTTATAAAATAATCATTTGATTAAAATGCTTTCTCTGAAACCGATACACCAATTAGCCCCAGTATCTCCAATATAATTTTTAGAACTACGTATAAAATAGTCAAAACTTAAATTTCCTAGCTGTCAATTCTCGAACAAAATTTCCTGTTTTCAAAAATAGAACCTCTGTTTAATTAATGTTGTTGTCCAGGGGAAATTGTTAATAAATGTATGTTGCCAACATACAAATTATTTCTAGGTCGAGACTTTACTTGTGTTAATTTCAAATGTCATAGTTTGATATTGTAATTTTAAAGTTATGTATAAATAAATAAATACTTATGTATTTACATGATAATGTCATTAAAACTTTAAATGTCAAATGTTAATGCGCTTTAAATATACTCATATGTGACTGTATTTGTATAAATATTTCATGTAATACATAAGTTAGTATGTATTTAATATATCTATTTGTGTAAATTTCTATGTATGGTGGCTATAAGCAGAAACCAGGGCAGCTGTCACAAACTTCTATAAATTCAAACAAAATTAATAAAACATATTAAAGGATTATTATTATTTTTTTTTTTTTTGTTAACGGAAAAATATTTTTCTACATTATTATTGATATAACATATATCGAACTTTATTAATTACAAAAAATATTAATTACATGAAATAAGCAAACTAAAACAATTTCGAAAGTTTTAGTTGATCTAGACCGACTATACGATATTCTATACCAAATCTTTCGCAAAAGGTGCAACTTTGCTGCGAATATAATTTAAATAAATTTCTTATGGTCTGTAGATATTAATATAGTTCATGTCGAAAGCAATTCTTATATGTACCGATCAGCCCATATTTAGTAAAGTCACTTATTTTTCTTAAGAACACATTTAAACCAAATTTGCGAAAGAAAAAAAAAACTACGCAATATTTTTATTTTCTGATAAATCTACCTTATATGCGGACTATGACTTAACATAATTTAGCCATAGTCAATATAGTTATTTAAGTCGATCTCAAAGAAATTGTTTGTATGGGACTAGGTCTGATTTTGTTTAATTTCCATATCGGTCATGTTGCGACCTGGTGAACACACAAGCTTTTAAGAGCAAGATGGAGAAGTCAGAAGTTATTTGCTAAATTGTTTAATGATAAATCATCAATCGTTCTTGAGTTATAGCTGAAAAACTTCATTTTTTTAACTACTTTCTTAAAAAAGACCCCTTTTATAGTACACTTTTTTTAAGAAAGTACCATTAAAAAACAGATTTTTTTTTTAAATAACCATTCATATAAAGTTCCTTTTTTTACAAAGTATCTTAAAAACAATTTTTAAAAAATTACATATCTTATATAAGACCTTTTTTAAAAAGTACCTTATTTAAAATAATTTCCTTCTTTAAAAAATTACATTTTCTTTAAGCTACCCTCTATTTTAAAAAAGTACCCCTTGTTTAAAGGTATCTTTAAAAAAATATATTTTTTAAAAAATACCTTTCATAAAAAGTACCTTTTTTAATACAGTATCTTTAAAAAACATTTATTAAAAAATTAAATTTCTGATAAAAGTACCTTTTTTTACAAAAGTGCTTTCTTTAAAAAAGTGAATTTTCTTAGAAATTATCTTTGCTTATCATTAGAGATATTTTGAATAGAAGCACTTAGCCGCCAATCCAGCGCTCTGCCTTTAACATTTTCATAAGTTCGATAGTAGAATTAATCGATTTGCCAAATAAGGCACGCATAAGGCATTTTATATAACTCGTTGAATAAACAAATTTAATTTTTTTCAAATAAAAATTGTTATTATTTTTTTTATCGAAGACTGAACAAAATTTGCTTTTCTTATTTTTGGCGATTTGTAACATAAACTCGTGTGTTGGATCTATGGCGTCGGCATTTTCAACTCGCAAAGCATTTAACCTTAATTCTTAATTATTGACTACAAAATTGTTCTGGAAAAAGAAAATGAAGAAATATAAAATATAATTGGTATGATTTTTTTTAAATTTATTTGTGTTTAGTATTCAAGTTTTGCCTGTCATCATTTTTACTTTTATTTATTTCAGTTCTTTGTATACTTCAAGTTTATGGATTAAGTTATAATGTATAACTGTGGAAAGCTAATAAAATAAACTTAAAAAGAATTTAAATTATATAATTTTTATGAGTTGAATTATTCATTATATACTGCCGTATTTGACTTACGTGCATGCACTTTAGCTGTAAATAAGTTATAATATAAATATTTGTAAGTGTATACGCATACACAAGCAATTATATGCATATTTAAATTTATTGGAGCTAGGACAACAGAAATATGCAAAAAGTTACATTTGCGAAACTAATACTCAAGTTTTTTAAAACTAAATAAAATTTCACGTGAATATATAACCATAAAGAAAATTATAGTCTATCTAGACCGACTACACGATACTCCATACCATGGTTTAGAAACCCTATCTCTTCGGTTCAACTAATTGGATATAGAAAATAAGCATAAACCAAATTTGTGTGCCATTGTTATTAATTTTTTTGGCTGCAGATATGAAAAAGTTCATATCTGGTGCTATATTTATATGGGGACTAGTTCGAAAAATGGACCGATCCTGGCCATATTTGGTAAAGTCACTTACATTTTGAAAAAATTTATGCAAACCAAATTTGAGAAAACTCTGTGCAATATTTTTGTTTTTTGATAGATTTAAGTGAAGATCGGGAAGCAGCTCTATATGGGGCCTATGACTAAAAATTGTTCTATAGAGATTATTTTTGGGCTACTGATTAATGGATATACAACCCCAATTTGACTGAGATCTATATGATAATTTGGATCTTATGGCAATTTATGTCGATTTCATAAGGGTCACTTATATGGGGACTAGGTCTGAACATGGACTGAATTTCACCAACTTCAAAAGCGTTCATCCTATGGCCGATAAAACCTTTCATACCATATTTCATCAAAATATATATTTACGTGGACACATAGACGTCCAGATGGACGGACTCCGCTAAATCGATTCAGAAAGTGATTCTGAGTCGATCGGTATAATGAAAGATGGGTCTTGGTCAAATATTTTTGATAGTTACGCACGGCAGCACAAAGTCATTATACCCAAAGCACATAGTGGTATAGGGTATAAAAATGATATGGCGTATGGTAGTTACATACATACATATACATATAAATATATGTTATACGTGACGTGTGTTGGAACATTCACTGTCATAGTTTGCATTTTTTTTTAAATTTTTTTTGTATTATTTATATTGATAAATAAATATAAATTTTATTATATAATTGGGATGCATTATGGTACAATAGCTCTTATTGAGTCAAATCAAAGCGTGTAGATGCTTTGCACCTAAGAGCTTAGGCCACTTCAGGCCTAATAACATAGTATATCATGAAACTAAGTTATAAAATTAACGTTTTGCAGAGAAAACAGTTTACGTTGTTGTGAACAATCGATATTCGATTTTCATAACACAATTTTATATATCATAATATAAATTCCTATACGACATCAGGAGTTCCGCTGTGACAACTTACTAAATCAGTTACTGCAATACCAACAGGTTAGCAGCAAATAAGTTTAATGCAAACAAAACGGCACTATCTGTGTATTCATACTCCTCATATACAGCAGTCTCCCGAGATGTTATTAAATCTGTCTTAAGACACAGAATTTATTTTAATCAATACTAGCAGAGCCCAGCCCTTCACATTCGAGTGCAAATTCTAGGATATTTTATTTTTTCATTTAATAAATTATTTTATGAGTCCCTACAAGTATGCTAATCAATTTTAGCCAATTCACAACTCAACACTTTTTTAATAACGATTGCGTTATTGTCATTATTGGTTGTTGTCCATAAATTATTTTAGAATTCAATCATGGCTTTTCATATACAAATTTTGCAAACACATTAACAAATTTAATAAACTCACATACAGCATTGCATAATTTTATGTGCGTGATAGCAGCAACTTTAAATACATTTTACTCAAAAAAAAAAAAAAAATGTGAAAATGCAAAAATCTGTAAATCTGTTGGACAGCTAAAAAGAAATCCCTTTCAAACTGACAAAGTTACGTCGGTCCCAAGAAATCGCCTTGCCTATTAATATTATAGATGTTGATTTGTATATGTTAGGAACTAATGTTGACGATAACCCCATATAAATTACATCACATGAACTTTAAAAATTCTGTTGCCCGAAGAATAATCTTACAAAAATTTGATAAACCTAGTTTTCTCTGTCCATTAACCCCTTCATCCGCAATTTTGCTTGCAATTTTTACATAAAGAAAACTACTATTGTAAGTTCATATGAAAGCTGATGATGTGCAACTTTACATGTGTGGTCGTTTAATATTATTAAATATCTGTGTTATGAAACTAAGTGTGGATCGTAAACAAATTCATTTATGGGCTATGTCATATGAGCTATGTCTCAATTCATCAAAGTTTACTAACCGAAGATCTGTGATATATTATTCCTAATCGCCAGATTCTAGAAATTACACAAAAAACAAAAATCTTGGAATTATTTTCAATAAAACTCTCATGTGGGTTGATTACTCTATAAAACTCAACCCCTCACACCAGTTCATGTACGAGTTCTAATATCGCAAAAGGCCATCAACCATACGCGAGGTACATAAATAACTGAAAGCCATAAACAAACATTAATAATACAACCACACACTGATTGAAAAGTAAAAACATTTGATCTTGAGCCTAAATAATTTCAAACTCAATCATTATCTGAAGAATATATCAATTTACAAATTTAATATTGCTAAAAAATTTTTTTTTTAAAAATCTCAATTACTATCCTATACAAAGAACTATGCTCTTTAAAAATAGATATTTTCTAATTTGAACTTTTTGCAGTGTGTGGTCAATCTACAGTTTCATGCCACGGCATATTTTTTGTGCTCTTTCACGCAGTTAGTCGCAGGTGCCAACAATAAAAACAATTTTTAAAAACTTTTTGAAGAACTGGAATATGGCTTGTTAAAACTTACTTTAAAAATATGTTGAAGTTTTCTTAATTTATGGTAAGGAGTTTTTTGTTTCATTCATATGTTTATCGTTCTATGTATTTGAAATGCAGTAAGAAAGTTTTATTTTGTTACAGGAAAAATTATGGACATTTTATGGTAAACAGAGCGAAAACTTGAAGATATAAAATATATTTTTAACTTATTTGTCAGAAGAATGTATTGGAATAACAAAGTTTCACATATGGTTGTTGAACTGATGTGTATGTGCAAAATCTTGCTGTTGTAATGTACTCGAATTTTACACTTTGAATATTTGTATATAAAAATAAAACTAGCTGACCCGGCAAACTTCGCTTTTTCCAAAAGAAATTTTTTGATTGAAACAATTTAGAATTTTTTTTATCGAAAATTATCGACCGTTAACAGATGATGCAATAATATAATTTGAATACAACACTTTTCGAATTCAGTTGAATTCAATATCTTATAATTATATGGATAGCTGACCCGACGGTATTCGTCCCGTCCAACATTTGGCGAAAATAGAATAAAATCAAGTATTAATTAAAAAAAGAATAGAACGATGATTGTAATCAATTAATGATGCACGATATACAACATTTTTTGTTTTCTGCTCCGGAGCGTAAATAAATAGTGAGGATGGTTTCCCAACTGGAGAACACGCAACATATAGCTGGCCGTTTGAAAACATGACATTTTCAGATTTATGCCGCACACTTCTAGGGACTGTCCTTGTGACTTGTTTATTGTCATCGCAAATGCAAGTTTCGCTGGGAACTGAACACCTTTGAACTGGAACATTAAATCGGTTGAAGTCAAGGGAATTCGCGGAATTAAGCATCTCCCTTGAACCGCCCTTTCACTATCACATTACTCATTAATTTCATCACAATCAGTCGGGTTACATTGCATAGTGTCGGGGCATAAGGACAACAGATCCAACTTTAATTCGAATTAGGGGATTCACCGTAAAGCAGCGTGCATAATGGCTCTGGCGGTGGAAGCAATTTGGCAATTTCACGTTTCCGCCCACGCAACACAATCCAAGCTGTTCTTTCTCAAATTTAACTGCATTGTAATGCTCACCAACGATAGGCATCTGGCCGAATTGAAACGACGTGTGCGAACTGTATTGAATGTTGGGCTCATATCGAAAGGATGCATGCTCAATGTACACCTGAATAATTTATTGTAGCCTACGTTGTCGTTCAAAAAGCACATATTGTGATCTGGCTTCATCACTTTGCCGAGAGCACGAACTTCTCTTAAATTACAAAATTATCCGAAAGTCGAAAAGAATATATATTTTTAAAGAAACAGCTATTAAACAATAGACCAATTTTTTTAAATTAATGCTCTTACGTAAGCTTAAATTTAACAATATTATTTTAAGATCCAACTTTGCTATTAAATTATGTGGTGGAAGACCTGGCAAATGAAGTAAACTAAAAAGTCTTTTGATAAATTCACTTCTTCATCTTATACTATTACAATTAACTACAATTAACTTGAATGAAAATTGCGGAAATTTAATTTCTTGTTATGCTGCTGAAATTGCCATTTCTTTTAAACATTGTCCTTCAAAACGATCCCATATATTAAAGTTCAATAATTACTTTTATGGAAGTAACCGCCCATTTTCACACCCACACTAACAACCCATGAACTCACACAAATTATCTTCACTTTCCCGTTCATATTATTTAAGATACTTTTATTATTTTGAAAATTTATTTCATACGGTAGGTGAAATGCCCACATGTCCAATCCCGCCCATTATCGCCAGCGCTAATCGCAGAAATAACAGATGAACTCACACAAACTTGCAAACTCTCCCTATCATTATACTCAGTGTATGTACATAATATTTAATCAGTACTTTGTAGGGGATGAACCCCGCCTGCTTATCCGATCCAGCCATTTTTCGTCGGGTGTACTTACACTAATAACAAATGACGTCACAGAAAGTATCAAAGCTCTCCCTGTCATGATATTGAGTCTGATATTGAGTAACTTTTTTTTTGTAGTTGCCACGCCCACTGTTCCGATAATGCTAATTTTTACAACGGCTACTCGCAAGTACTCACAGCTACTCACAGCAACTCACAGCAATAATAGATGCCCTCATGCAAAGTGGCAAAGCTCTCCATAAAATAGTACTCAATATATGATATTAAAAATTAATTTTGTATGGGAGGTACCACGCCTACTTATCCGATACTGACCATTTTCGGTATGGCTATCCATATTCATAATAGATGGCTTTACACAAATTTACAAAGCTCTCCCTCTCATAGTACTCAATATATATGATGATAAAATGGAATAACCGCGTACAGCGCCATCTGTTGAGACTTTTTGTACTCTTCTTTTTTGCTACTTTTGAAGTTTTAAGCGGATGAACAAACCACGATTCATTTTTATATATATAGATATGTGTTACTTTTAACTACAATAGTAAATAAAAAGGCACAATAGTATAACATCGTTTTTTTTTCAAACGTATCAAGTCATTAACAGATTACACTGGGCAACAAATATTAAAGGATATGTGGCCACTTTTTGGACTGTGTCCACATATATGATGCACATCCGCTATTAACTTTATTGTATGGGAATTGGAAAATTTTCTGTAAAATTGTTAAGTGACTGATCTTTTTCGAGTATTAGTCGTCCAAGACACACTTTTGGCACGGTTACTTTGAAATTTGAGGGATTTAATGTCCTCGTATTTAGAATTTAAAAAAAACAAAAATTTGTAGCATGTGTTCCTTAAATATTTTTTGTAAATCGATACTAAAATTCAATGGATTGAATAATTTTATGCATTAGTATGGAAAGTGTCAATCTTTTTCGAGTAGTAGTCCGCCTACCCCACAATTATTGGTTTTAAATTTAAAGAAACTGATGTCCTCATAGTTGCAAATCCAGAAAATGTAACTGTTTACTTAGTCATTATAGAAAGTTTTCTGCAGAATTATCTCAAACTTGAAATAAGAACACTTTTGTATAGAAAGTGTCCGATCTTTTTCGAGTAGTAGTTCGCCTGAGCTACAATTTTGGTTCAATTATCTTGAAACTTAAAAAAAATAATGTCCTTATGTTTCCAACTCTAAAATGATTAAATTTATAAATTTTTAAGAAGATTGTGTCTATATATTTGCAAATGCAAACGATATTAACTTTTACCCAGTCTTCATGGAAATTGTTTTTATAAAATTACATAATATGTACAGAAAGTAGCTGATCGTTTTCGAGTAGTTGTTCGGCTAGAGCTCTTTTTTAATCGCAATGTCTTAAAAATGAGTCATCTACGATATATAGCCAATTATGTTTTTCATTCAGCTTGTAATAATCATAAAAAAATCTAGACCCTTTAATATATAAATATTTTTGACCATTAAAACAAACATAGTTGGTAGAGCGATGTCCGTCTGTCCGACTTTAGAAATCACCATTACGACCTGCAGGTTACTATTTCAAATAAATAAATCAGTTCAGAAAGTCCCGAGATTTTTATGGGTTGCAAACACCTCTTGAAAAATATTATTTTTTTAAAATATAATTTTTTTATTCTAAATTTTGTAAGATAGCTGTAGTTGTTCTTGTTGTTGTGTTGGTTGTGTTTGTAGCTTTTGTTTTTTTAGTACGTACGTTAGGTATATTCCACGTGTAAAATGTCCAAGTAGTGTGGTTTCATACCAAGTTTTTCTTAATTTTAGATTGTTTTTTCATTTGCACATGACACAGCTAAGAGTACTCTAATAACAGACAAGTAATGAAATTTTTCAGATTTTAGTGTTTCCAGATACATTAATTTCAATCAATTAAAATTGCATTACATTAGATTATAAAATATATATAATTTCTTTAAATTACAAAATACAAAATGGAAACACCCAAACCATAAATATGGAACAAAATATATACAGCTGTCATGTCTCAATATTTTTGTGTCATCGAATGCCGGACGCATATTATTCAATAATATGTTGGTATATATTTATACGACACACTTTCAAATTAATTAAACAAAAAATTGCATTTTTAAATTTTTTTTAAATATGGTAAATGGTCATGAGGTAATAAATAATACATTCATATGTGGAAGTCATATGCACCGATGACACTAAATATGCTGACATACATTTTTTCAAGAATATTTATGTTGATTAAGCAAAACGTATATTTTTAATGGGAATAATTATAGCATATAAGCTCTGAAATTTTAAGTAAAATAAAACTAATAATAAAATTCTGGTAAATTTTATTAGTGGGGCAATTCCATAAAAATGTCAACTTTTATGAAAAAAAATAAGTTTAAAAATATATTAAAATATGTTCCAAGTTACATAATGTAATTCCTTACAAGCATTCTAAATAATAAAATAAATATAAAATTTATTTGTTTACTCAATTTTCTTTTAATACATTTTTAAGAAACTTTAGTCATTCCGTCACAGTCATTCCGTCACGTCAAATGACAGTAAATAAATTCGACACTATTACAGGCCAGTTGCTCTAAATTATAATTTTATATTGGTTATATATCATATCGAGGGCGATTTTTCAAAACGAGCTATTTGCACTTTTGTCGAAAATGAGTTTTTGATGGCAATTTGTTCGCTGATTTAGTTGTCATGTATTATATATATTTTAAAGTGAAAAATCATTTCTACAATCATTTTATTGTAAAATTTGTGATTGTGCTATCTGCAATACGTTAATTTGTGCATACAAAAAGTGCTATTTGCATAAAAAACAAGTAAGAAAATTATAGTCGGTCGAGACCGACTATATGATACCCTATACCATGCGTTTAGAAACCCTATCTCTTAGGCCCAACTAACTGGACATTGAAAATAAGCAAAAACCAAATTTGAGTGGGATTTTTATTAATTTTTTTGGCTGCAGATATGAAAAAGTTCATATCGGATGCTATATCTATAAAGGGACTAGGTCCAAAAATGGACCGATCCTGATCATGTTTGGTAAAGTCTCTTGTATTTTGCAAAAATATGTACAAACAAAATTTGAGAAGAATCAGTGCAATATTTTTGTTTTTTAATAGATTTAAGTGAAGATCGGGAAGCAGCTCTATATGGTGTCAAAGGGATCATTTTTGGACTACTCATTAGTGGATGTAATGAACGCATACAAACCCAATTTGAGTAAGATCTATATGACAATTTGGATCTTATGGCAATTTATGTCGATTTCATATGGGTAATTTGTATGGAGGCTAGGTCTGAACATGGACCGATTCTCACCAATTTCAATAGCTTTCATCCCATGGCCGATAAAAGCTTATATACCAAATTTCATCAAAATATATTCATATTTGCGACCTGCAGTTTGATTACAAGCTTTACATGGACACACAGACGGACGGACGGACGGACGGACATTGTTAAATCAACTCAGAAAGTGATTCTGATTCGATCGGTATAATTAAAGATGGGTCTAGGTCAAATATTTTTGGTTGTTACAAACAGCAGCACAAAGTCATTATACCCAAACCACATAGGGTATAGGGTATAAATAATTTTTTGTTATTATTATACTGAAATTTGTTATGATTGAAATGAATATTTATTCAAAAAGTGAGCAGCATAAAGCCGTGTATTGTAATTCCCTAGAACGTATTGCAATTGATTATGATTCATCCGACGAAGACGATGTTGTGCACGATCTCATATCAGGTTTGTTGTTTAAAATCCGTGACAATTATAATTGTAAACAATAATTTTATCCAGATTCCGAGAATGAACAAATCAACAACAATGTAGTCGCTTGCCGTAGAAAAAAACGAGCCCATTACTTTGCAGAAATTCGAAAGGAAAATTAGATAAAGAGGATGAAGGGTTAACAATATTTGGGATTTTCGACGGTGGATAAAGTTGTCATACAAAATGTACCAAAAGCGGCAAGACAAATTGGACCAACGTGTTTGTCGGCAATTTGTATAAAAAGGAGGATAATGTACTGCCAAAAATTTGATGAATTGACCAGAAACAATATTTTCAATATGTTTTTAAAGGCCTACATATCACAGATACCTACAAAAAGGACCATAGTGGAAAATTCTAAAAAACAGAAAACCTTTGTATATAAACTTCCTTACAATCATGAATCGCTTCAAGTGTGTAGATCTATGTTTCTTTCAACACTTTCTATCAATAGAGGAATACTACGACGTTGGTTGGTCAATGACAAACCAGTTTCTTCTCCTCATGTCAAAGAAAATGAACGGCACACAGTTCATTCTAAAAATGCTGGTTGTAGAAGATACTTAGGAGAATATTTCAAAAACCTAGATAAAATGGAAAGTCATTATTGCCGCAAAGACAGTAGTAAGGTATATATCGCAACAATATTCAAAACTAAAGCCGATATATATTTATAAGGATTATAAATCTAAATGTTTGGATAATCGAGTTCGTCCGGTGTCAATTTCTACGTTTAAACATGTTTTTGCAGAACAAAATTTGGCTATATATATGCCTCGTAAAGACGAATGTGATACGTGTGTTGGATTTAAAGCCAAACAAGTTGCAGCGGATGAGCTGCGGGACAAATTCGCAGCTCAAGAAGGACGATGTTACGTGTTTACCATGGATGCACAAGCTGTAAAACTTTGTCCCGATATAAACGCATCCGCTATTTATTATAAACAGCGTCTTCAAGTACACAACTTCACAATTTATAATCTCGCAACACACCAATGTACAAATTACTGGTGGAACGAAACTAATGGAGATCTATCCGCGTCGACGTTTATTTCATGTATAATATATCACTTCAAAACCCATTGTTTATCAGACACCTTACCGATCATAATATATTCCGATGGTTGTGGCTATCAGAATCGTAACCACTATTTATCAAACGCATTGTCCATTTTTGCTATCGAAAATAGTAAGATAATTGAACAGAAGTACGTAGAGAAGGGGCACACTGAAATGGAGTGCGACAGTGCACACGCTAAGACTGAGGTGAAGTTAAAAAAGCAGACAATATACTTGCCAAATGACTATGTAAGAATAACAAAAGAAGCTAGAAAGACCGTCAAAATAGATAAAATAATAAATATGCCCTTTGATGCTCTATATCTGGACAATAATTTCTTTAAAAACTATACCGATGTAAAACTTATTCGTTTTACAACTATTAGACCCGGGCGAAATAAGAATGATCCCACCGTATCACAAATAAAATCTCTTATATATCTACCAAGTGGCGACATTAAATATAAACTCAGTTTCGATGAAGAATACATGAACCTTCCAACCACAATCAAAACATACGAAGGTTATAACGAACCAAAACCTTTACTATCTGCTCCACGTCCTATCCAGCCAAGCAAATGGAAGCATTTGCAACCATTAAAACTTGATATTCCGCGAGAATATCATTATTTTTATGACAACTTAAAACAGGCGAAGAAAGACTAATCGTAAAATGATTGTTATTTATATTAATAGGTACCCTTTAGTTTAAATTCTATGACTTCTAACATTTTTATATGTATTAATATTGTTATTATATTACTTTCCAATAATGTTTTACATTAAAACCCCATTAACTTGAATAAAAAGCATGAAATTTAAATAAAAATCATTCAATAGTATACAATATAGCATTCTTGTATTTTTGTACAAAAAGTGCTATTTGCTTATTTGAAAATATAATTTTATCAAATTTAAATTGTAAAAAGTGCTATCTGCTATATCTGCGCAAATAATAGGAATTAAAAAAAAAACATATATATAACTTCGGTGTCATTTTTAAATAATATTGTAGAAGAAAGATTAGTTTTTTTGCTCTCCTGAAAAATTGTGATTATGCAAATAGCACGTTTTGAAAAATCGCACTCGATATGTAAAATATGCATTAGTTTTAAATCGGACTTGCTTCTTAATTTACAAAAGTTCCCAGGTTTTAATACCAGGACAGAGTCATGGTAGCAAAAATGTCATTCCGTCACACAATGGGAAATTACTCAAAAATAAAAGAATAAAATAGTGTAAAAATTGTTTCTGAGTTTTTTTAAATCTCTTAATCATTAACAATCATTTTCAAACTGAAGAATGCATTTTCAATTCAAAATAGCTTTGTAGAATAGCCTTAACTCAACTCAAAATGTCATTCCGTAACATATGGAATTGCCCAGTGGCTTAAAAAAAATTTAGTAAATTTCCTATTTTCTATGTTTTCTTATATTTATTTTGCATATAATGTTCATTATACCCTATACCACTATGTGGTTTGGGTATAATGACTTTGTGCTGCTGTTTGTAACAACCAAAAATATTTGACCTAGACCCATCTTTAATTATACCGATCGAATCAGAATCACTTTCTGAGTTGATTTAATAATGTCCGTCCGTCTGTGTGTCCATGTAAAGCTTGTAATCAAACTGCAGGTCGCAAATATGAATATATTTTGATGAAATTTGGTATATAAGCTTTTATCGGCCATGGGATGAAAGCTATTGAAATTGGTGGGAATCGGTCCATGTTCAGACCTAGCCTCCATACAAATTACCCATATGAAATCGACATAAATTGCCATAAGATCCAAATTGTCATATAGATCTTACTCAAATTGGGTTTGTATGCGTTCATTACATCCACTAATGAGTAGTCCAAAAATGATCCCTTTGACCCCATATAGAGCTGCTTCCCGATCTTCAGTTAAATCTATTAAAAAACAAAAATATTGCACTGATTCTTCTCAAATTTTGTTTGTACATATTTTTGCAAAATACAAGAGACTTTACCAAACATGATCAGGATCGGTCCATTTTTGGATCTAGTCCCTTTATAGATATAGCATCCGATATGAACTTTTTCATATCTGCAGCCAAAAAAATTAATAAAAATCGCACTCAATTTTGGTTTATGCTTATTTTCTATATCGAAGTAGTTGGACCGAAAGATAGGGTCTCTAAACCATGGTATAGGGTATCATATAGTCGGTCTAGACCGACTATAATTTTCTTACTTGTTTTTACTTAAATTTTTATACATATCATCCCTTTTAAACTCTTTCTTTGAACTCAATCTCTCTGTCTGTCTGTCGTGGGGCAACCCCGTTCCCGCTTAGCCAATTGATCTGAAACTTGGCATATAGTCTTGTTGTGACTACAGATTAATTTCGGGGTAGTCACGCACAGTCACGCTCAGTCACAGAACGATCTAAATGTAATTTCCCCTCATCCGATCGATCTGAAATTTGGTCCATAGACTTGTTTTAACCAAAGACAGTTACGGAGAGATTCAAAACTCATAAGGAAAGAAAGAGTTTTAATAAAAACTTTGTTTTTATGGGTTAGATTATTTTTTAACATATTTTTTTTAGATATCTAATGGTTACTGTTAACGTTATTAATATACAAACAAAAAGGAATACTTCTATGCTAATACAAATTGATGTGGGGGTTTTCACGGATGCTGTGATCACTGCACTTATTTTGTTTTGGGAGTTTCCCATATTCAAACAAAACAAAAAAAATATGTTAAAAAAATTCTTATCAAAATTTGGGTTAAAAAAAAATTCACATCAGTTAAAAAAAAATATTTGTCCTTAATATTTAAACATTTCCATTCACTATTGATCCAATTAAAATTTCGCAATGAATATGTATACAGTCGCTTCACCACCAACTTTAATTTGCAAATGAATTTTTTACATGTCATTTCATTATTTAAGATGTACAGTTTCATATTATACATTTATTTTATTTATTTTATTTATTTTATTTATTTTATTTATTTTATTTATTTTATTTATTTTATTTATTTTATTTATTTTATTTATTTTTTTATTTTATTTATTTTATTTATTTCATTTATTTAAATTTGGTATCCTATTCAACAAGACATGAAATCTTCAAAACAGAACACATTTAAATATGTTAGTTGGAGTTTGATTTACAATACAACACAAACTTACTGTATATTAAATATTTAAAAACAATATTGATTTTTATAAAAATAATTCATCTATAATATTAACTGGCTAGGCGATTTCTTGTGACTGATGTTTTGTTCTACCATTTTATCCCCATTTTGAGCAAACGTATAATATTTGAAAGGTATTTCTTTTTAGCCGTTTTGCAGATTTACAGATTTTTAAATTTTTTCCTTTATTTTGAGTAAACTGCATTTAAAGTTGCTACTAACACAAACATAAAATTATAAATGCTATGTGTGTGTTTATTAAATTTGTTGATGTGTTTGTAATAAAAATGAGTTTGTTTTTTGCCACGCAAAGGGTTATGAAAAAAGAAGAGTACAAGAAGTCTCAACAGATGGCGCTGTACGCGGGTATTCCATTTTAACATCATATATATTGAGTACTATGAGAGGGGAAGCTTTGTAAATTTGTGTGAGGTCATCTATTATTAATATGAATAGTCATACCGAAAATGGTCAGTATCGGATAAGTAGGCGTGGTAACTCCCATACAAAATTAATTTTTAAAATCATATATTGAGTACTGTTTTACGGAGAGCTTTGCAACTTTGTATGGGGGCATCTATTATTGCTGTGAGATGCTGTGAGTTGCTGTGAGTTGCTATGAGTAGCCGTTGTAAAAATTAGCGTTATCGGAACAGTGGGCGTGGCAACTACAAAATAAATAATCACTCAATATCAGACTCAATATCATGACAGGGAGAGCTTTGATACTTTCTGTGACGTCCTTTGTTATTAGTGTAAGTACACATGTCGAAAATAGGCTGGATCGGATAGGTGGGCGGGGTACATCCCCTACAAAGTACTGATTAAATATTATGTACATATACCGAGTATAATGATAGGGAGAGCTTTGCAAGTAATCTGTTATCTGTTATGGGCGGGATTGGACAAGTGGGCATGTCACCTACCGTATGAAATAAATTTTCAAAATAATAAAATATCTTTAATAATATGAACGGAAAAGTGACGATAATTTGTCTGAGTTCATGGGTTATTAGTGTGAGTGTGAAAATGGGCGGTTACTTCCATAAAAGTAATTATTGAACTTTAATATATATATTCAAGTTAATTGTAGTTAATTGTAATAGTATAAGATGAAGAAGTGAATTTATCAAAAGCCTTTTTAGTTTACTTCATTTGCCAGGTCTTCCTCCACATAATTTAATAGCAAAGTTGGATCTTAAAATAATATAGTTAAATTTAAACTAACATAAGAGCATTAATTTAAAAAAATGGTATATTATTGAGTAACTGTTACTTTAAAAATATATATTCTTTTTGACTTTCGGATAATTTTATCATTTTTATTACGATGCCAAGAGGAGTTCATGGTAACATTGGCCGGCATTCTCAAGATGCATCGCAACAGATCGAACGGAAGAGGAAGGTGCTATTGGAAGGGAATCAGTTCGACCAGAATGGTTGGAAATCGTGCGCGACAGTGAGAAGAGATCAACGAAACACACAATGAGCAACAATGATTGAGAAGAAGAGAAGTTCGTGCTCGGCAAAGTGATGAAGCCAGATCACAATGTGCGCTTTTTGAACGACAACGTTGGCTACAACAAATTATTCAGGTAAACATTGAGCATGCATCCTTTCGATATGAGCCCAACATTCAATACAGTTCGGCCATCGACCAGATGTCTGTAGTTTGTGAGCATTGCAATGCAGTTAAATTTGAGAAAGAACCGCTTGGATTGTGCTGCGTGAGCGGAAAGTTGAAATTGCCAAATTGCTTCCACCATCAGAGCATTATGCACGCTGCTTTGCGGTGAAACTCCTAATACGAATTAAAGTTGGATCTGTTGTCCTTATGCCCCGAAACTATGCAATGGAACCCGACTGCTTGTGACGAAATTAATGAGTAATGTGATAATGGCAAGGATTTTGAAAGAGCGGTTCAAGGGAGAATCTTAATTCCGCGAATTCCCTTGACTTTAACCGATTTGATGTTCCAGTTCAAAGGTGTTCAGTTCATTTACTTGCATATACGATGACAATAAACAAGTCAGAAGAACAATCCCTAGAAATGTGCGAAACACGGCCAGCTATATGTTGCGTCTTCCCGAGTTGGGAAACCATCCTCACTATTCATTTACGTTTCGGAGCAGAAAACAAAAAATGTTGTATATTGTGCAGCACTAATTGATTACAATCATCGTTCTATTCTTATTTTAATTCATACTTGATTTTATTCTATTTTCGCAAAATGTTGGACGGGACGAAGACCGTCGGGACAGCTATCCGTGTAATTATAAGATATTGCATTCAACTGAATTCGAAAAGTGTTGTATTCAAATTATACTATTGCGTCATCTGTTAACGGTCGATAATTTTCGATAAAAAAAAAATTCGGAATTATTTCAATCAAAAAATCTCTTTTCGACAAAGTGAAGTTTGCCGGGTCAGTTAGTACACTATAATTTGTGCTAACATTAAACTTGTAACATATGAACATTTAATATTTAATAATATTTCATTTTTATTCTAAGCAGAGCGTGATGACAAGGACGCAAAGCTAAAAAATACACGCACAAAATAACTTAAACCTTAATATTTCGGATATTTCCCTAATTTGTTGCGGACTTTCACAACCTATTATTGTTATAGTTTTAAAATTACAAGCGTAAGCTATATTGCGTTTATAGAAAAAAAAGAATAGTGTTCTGAAAGAAAGAATGTTTGTACTTTGTACACTGCAAATATTTATTATAACATATTATTTTATCAGACAAATCAAGAAATGAGATATTTTATGTAACCACACAGCGTAGAAGATGCCATAAAGAAGTGGTGATAGACACAGGACGAGTCAGCCCTGCCAGCAGAAAAGACGTGCCATATCTATTATGAATATATTATTATAGTTTGATTTAGACTATTAGCGCCCCTTTTTCCCTTTTTATTTACGAATTAACATTTATTATATTACACTGGCACTAAATTTAAAATATATTTTCCAGAAATTAATTACAATTAAAAAAAAATATCTAGCCATTTTTTTATTTTGCGGACCATTTGGCGCCCCTTTGTACGTAGCGCCCGGGGCATGATTCTCCCCCCTTGCCCCCTCACTATGCCACTGGGGCATAGCTTTATTGATTTTAACGCTTATAATAAAATGTTAAGACGCTAAAATATTTATGATTTAATATGATTTTTTTTCTTTCCGAAATGGAAGTCATTATTTGCGGAATTTCTTTTTAACTGTAGCAATGTATTTTTGAAGAGAGCGAGTTTTTTAATTAATTATAATATTTAATAAAAAATTAAGTTTGGCTTAATTTATGATTTAAATATATTGTACATGTCATGAAAAAAATGCCATTTTTATGCTTTCCGATTTTTTGTTTAATAAGTTACAACTATGCTCTAAATTGAAAAACTCACTTCTACGTTTTATGTTTTAATAGTTATAAGATAAAATGACTGATGTTTCTTGAAATTGACCTTATAGGAAATACAAATTATAATTTTACTAAACTAAATTGAAACTCTAAATAATTAGGAAATAATATCTCCAATAATAAATGGTAGCTATCTACAAATTATGACTTGACTTCTAGAAAAATTCTATGAATAAGTCATTGGTAAACATTGAAAACGTATTCGTTGTGACAACTGACTTAGTTGCCAGTTGTAAGTAAAATAAGCAATTAATATGTAAAAAGTGTTTTGTTTGTGTATATTATATTTTATTTGGAAGAAAATGGAGTTCGAAACGGCATTTCAATGGAATAGGATTACAATATTCTTATTGAGTTTCAGATATACAACTTAAACAAATATAATGTACTTTTGAATTTTGTTGACATACTGGATTGGAACACTTTGAACAAAAAAAAAGAGTTTTCCTGCGCGTTCTTTCAAATTATTTTGGTATGAAATATATTAGAGATAAACACCCAGATTTTTTATTCGTTCAAAGATTTCGATTTCTTGATCATTTATATATATGTTTAGATTGTCTGAAATTCTTGTTAATGTGTTACGCACCAAAATACACTTCGTTTTTTGTGGATTGAGACCCAGTCCGTTGGCGGCTGCCCAATGAGAAATACATTCTAAGTCATCATAAAATTTTCTACTGCAGTCTTCAATTTTTTCTTCTTTCTTGCTGATAATGTATAAATTAAGAAAAGGAGGGGACCAAATATAGAACCAAATATAGAAATGGAGCACCTCAGGAAGGAAGAACCGTCGACGCAATCTTATTAGTTTCTACGCAGTGCGTAGGATTTACTAGGTAAGATGTCATAAGTGCATCAGAAGTTGGTGAAAAGTATATCGAAACCTTTTGAATGGTCTAACAGCACTAACATTACCACATGACCATCATCAATTTCTTTCCTTATATCTTCTGTTACTTCATCTACAGCTGAAATACAGCTGTGGTTGGCATGAAAACCAGATTGACGGCCAGTAAGAAGGTTATTATCGTTTATGTAGGACGTTATTTGACAATGAAGGAGCCTTTCAAATGCCTTCGAAAGATATGGCAATATAACTTTAGTTCGATATTCAATTGCCCACTTTGGTACAGGTTGGATCTTAGCTTGTCTCCATTATTGGGGAAAAACGCTCACTGCAATTATTTCGTTAAAAATGTGTGTGTTATATGGCAAAAAGGAGGGAAGTAGCATTTTGAGAAATGTAGGGTGAATACCATCAATTCTTATTGCATTAAACTTTATAGATTGACAGCTCTTAAGTACATCCAAAGGACTAATGCAGTCAAATGAAAAAATGGTTTGTGGGCTGGAATAAGGGGTATTGTTGTCATAATATGACAGATCAGCTTGGGGCATTGGAATATTAGTAAAATTATCGTTAAATTTTTCCAACGCCCTTCCTTTTGCCAACCCCAATTTCTGTAATAGTTTTCCATAATTTTTTTTTATCAATTAATGTTTCAAACTTTTACCATAGTATGTTGCCTTAGCTTTCTTTATGCTTTTATTGACGATTTTTCTAGTTGGGCGATAAAGTTCATGAAGTGAGTTTGTTTTAAACCGCTTCCATCGGAAAAAGGCTTTATCATGATGCTCTATAAGTTTATTAATTTGCGTTGTAATCTGTGGTGGTTGTCGCTTGCATATTGTCTTTACTTTGATCGGAACAATAATATTATATAAAGCTGAGATATGGTGTTCCAAGAAGGTCAGTTGATCATATACTGACAACATAAAGCATATCGAGTTCCAATCGATTTGGCAACACGCTTCCTCCAAGTGAGTGAAATTTATGTTTTTTAAATCTCTAAATTCTATTGTTTTGCTTGGAACTTGTAAAGGAAAATCATAGGTTATAACGATTAGGTCGTGCTTAGAAAAGCCAGATGTAGACAATTGGTCTTCCATCAGTGTGTTTGCTTCATCAGAGACGAACACGAAGCGAAGGGTATTAGTATACGGGAATAAGTCCAAGAGATTTCATACATGCGACCATATTACAGGTAGGTCTGTAGACACTACCAAGAATAATCTTGCCTCCAACAGCACATAATTCTAAAAATAAATTTTCCACTTTCATTACCAACTCTGCGTTTAACTTTCTAATTAATCCACTTCTGACATAAATGCCTACTCCTCCATACCCATCTGTTCTGTCAGCTCTGTAAAGACTATACCCGTCTGCTGATACCAAAGTATCTGCGATTGATTCTTCAAACCAGGTTTCCGATACACATAAAATATCCACACCAGAATTTTCAAAAATGTGTCGAAACTCGCAGAGTTTCCTTTCGAGACCCTGTGCATTTATATGGCAAATTGAAAACATTGAAAAACTTTAATGATTTTCGTAATCTTATATACAATAACAACAACAAAAACAGTACTTATTTTTAACAATAAAAAAGTGAGTGCTCACTTATGGTTGTTCTTAAAATATCACTTAAAACACAGAAATTTTTATAATTTTATACTTAGTTTGACGTCCTTTATTTTCCTTTATGGTTCCTTATCATCTATGATCAGAATTTATCCAATTTTGGGTCACTTTCGCTGTAATTTGCCTATTCATCCTATAGAGTTTTGACCAGATCATTTTTGTGTGTGGGGAGGTGTGTCGATCCTTTTTGGAGTATTATAGAGAAGCCATAACTTAATATTGGCGGTAACATGGTTTGGGTCGTTATCCTTGATGAAGATATAATTTGGCGGCAGACCAATTTTTTCTACACTGGGGCTGAAAGGGGTCTTCAGCTGTCTTTTACAGGAAATTTTATCGATTTATGCACCTTAATACATATTCAATCATATAGATAAATTTACTATTCTAGCTTACGTTGTAAGTTATATTAAAATTTACTCAATATTTAACAATATCCATGGATGTTTATGTTATATTAGCATTTTTTGAGTATGTTCTCAAAAAGTCAGTTCGTCAAAATGTTACTCTAATACAATGTATCAATACATTCATGCACAATTAGTGTAACACTACAGAAATTGGTGATACACTTTAAATAAGTCAATAAACTTTTGTTTACAACATATTTGCTTGTGTTTCACATTCACTTAGTAGCAAACATACATATTGAAAACGTAACGCAATCGTCACCATAAACATTCATATGTACATACTTGTATACTTGTGAATCATGATTTGTGGTTACACTTCACGAGTAGTTTACGGGGAAAAAAATAAAGGTATGGATTCAACGCAAACTTCATTATAAATGTAAAAATTTATTATAAATCTTTGGGAAGAAACAAAGATTGTGAGGAAAATTTATGAAATTGCAAAAAGCCGCACTCTACCGTCAAATGCATTATTGATATATACCAGAAAAATCTCTTTTTAATGGCCCAATGTAAATCCAATATGAAAAAAAAACTAAGATAAAAAATACCGTTAAAAATACAGAATAGTTCAAAACTACATTCCAAAATATATGGGCATCAATTACACCTGACATCACACAAAATTTGTCTTTATCAATGCCAAAAAGGTTAACGCCATTATAATTGCTAAGCGTCATCATACAAAATACTAGTTTTTATGGTGGAAAATCTTTATTTTTTTTAAGAATTTCTGAAATGTGCAAGTTTTTTTTTGGTTTCATGAAATGTACTTTTTTTAGTTTTTGTTAAATTTTGTTAAAAACATGATATTTTCACAAATTTTGTTAAAACTATTTGAAAAGTGAATAAAACACAGAATATTTTACCATTTGATTTTATATGTGTAGTGTATATAGTTTCAAAGATAATGCCACATAAACATATCGAGCCCTAACCACGAAAAAACGTAAGCGGTTTTTTTCGAAATTGACTTTTTGATGAAAATCAATAGGAAAGTATCTTACACATCAACACCCGAAGGAAAGAAAATTAGATATTTATATATACAGAGATAATGGCAATTCAATTATAACGTAAGCAACACTCACCTTTTTGCTTTACTGAAAAAGTAACGTAAGCGAATTGAAAGCAAAAAGGGGAAATAAATGAAAGTAAGAGAAACCGAAGAATTAGAGAGAAAATCAAATGAAATTAGGGAAATATAATTAACGGTAAAATATTCCGTCCACTCTCGTCATTTTTAAAATTTGTTGGATCTTGTTTTGACTCGTTTTCTTGTTTATGAAATTTCCATTTGGATTGCATCAACCGTGCGGAGTGGAGTTCGATATAAAGTCATATTACTTAGTTATTTGGCTTATTGAAAATTAAGTTCGCAGAAATTATATTTTTTGTTCTTTCTTATTATTTTAAAACCTATAAACAATAACAATCAGGTGATTAAACATGTTTTTGATGTGTAAACATCTATACGCGCAGGGGGGTAAATTTCTATTTCACAATACAATCGCAAAAACAGCGTAACACATCGGTGTGAGCTGAAGTGTAAATCGGTGTGACTTTATCTGATTGTATTTGTGAAAAAATTATGATATGTTCTTTTCTAAAAACATCATTTGAATTTCAAAAAACATAAATAGAATTTCGGAAAACATCAATATAATTTCAGAAAACATCATTCGAGTTTCAGAAAACATCAATTGAATTTCAGAAAGCATCAATATAATTTCAGAAAACATCATTTGAATTTCAGAAAACATAAATAGAATTTCAGAAAACATCAACATAATTTCAGAAAACATCAATTGTATTTCAGAAACCATCAATATAATTTTAGAACACATCATTTGAATTTCAGAAAACATAAATAGAATTTCAGAAAACATCAATATAATTTCACAAAACATCAATTGTATTTCAGAAACCATCAATATAATTTCAGGAAACATCATTTGAATTTCAGAAAACATAAATAGAATTTCAGAAACCATCAATATAATTTCAGAAAACATCAATTGAATTTCAGAAAGCATCAATAGAATTTCAGAAAACATGAACTGGATTTCAGAAAACATCAATAAAATTTCAGAAAACATCAATTGTATTTCAGAAAACATTAATTGTATTTCAGAAAACATCATTTGAATTTCAGAAAACATAAATTGAATTTCAGAAAACATCAATAGAATTACAGAAAACATCAATTGTATTTCAGAAAACATCAATTGAATTTCAGAAAACATCAATAGAATTTCAGAAAACATCAATTGTATTTCAGAAAACATCAATCGAATTTCAGAAAACATCAGTAGAATTTCAGAAAACATCAATATAATTTCACAAAACATCAACTGTATTTCAGAAAACATCATTTGAATTTCAGAAAACATAAATAGAATTTCAGAAAACATGAATTGAATTTCAAAAAGCATTATTTGAATTGCTGAGAACATTAATTGTATTTCAGAAATCATCAATACAATTTCAAAAAGCATCATTTGAATTGCTGAAAACATTAACTGTATTTCAGAAAAGATCAATTGAATTTCAGAAAACATCAATTGCATTTCAGAAAACATCAATTGAATTTCAGAAAACAGCATAATCGACTTATTTTTTATGCACTGGAAAATATGATATTGATGTTTTCTTTAACTATTAGATGTTTACACATTTCCCTTGTGATCGGACTCACATGATTTTTTTTTTTTCTGAAATGATTTATTTAGTTTATTTCTCAAGTGCTTGTGTAGTGTGACTCTGTAAAATGTGTTCCGTTCAGTGTTTTGTGTTTAAAGTTTATGTTATTAAGTTTTAAATATTTTATTTAAGGTTATCGAAATGTCACTTGTGCCTTACAGTGACACTGAAAGTGAATCAGTAGTTAACAATAATGTAATCGAAGAAGAAACTTGCGTTGGAAAACGGGGCTACAAAAAACAAAAGAAAATAAATATTACAGATTGTGCTCAAAAATTTCTTCAACCAAATTCTTGTCTTAACAAAAAATGTGGAAATGATTGTGGATCAAAATTTTCTGAAGTAGATCGCCAGGCACTTCACGAACATTATTGGGGCATGAGTAAAATTAGACAGCTAGCTTGGCTGACTTCATGCATTGCGCAAAAAAATATAAAACGACAGAGGATAGAGAATGGGAGACCAGTTAAGTTACGAGTATAAATTTTCGCGAAAACCATATAAAAGTTTGCCAGCAATTTATTTCAGAAACCTTAAATATATCGCAGCAAATGATTAGAAGTGCTGTGGCAAATCTGAAGTCACCGAATATTAAAAGGAAAGGTAAATCGCACAATAAATCTTACGAAGAGAAGGTTTCAATTTTGAAAAAATATATTGATTACCAGCTGTTCCGTCACACTATTGTCGCAACAAGAGCAATAATGTGTATCTGCCCAAGGAGTTTTGTAATGTTTCCATATTATATAATTGTTATATCCAATATTTACAGGAACAAAACCTTACAAACTCTTCCTTGTCTTTGAGAGTTTTTCGCAAAATTTTCAACAATGATTTTCACATTGGCTTTCATTTGCCGAAAAAAGATAGATGTTCTAAATGTGATCAAGCAAAAAATACAAATAGCAGGAACATCAAAACAGAAGAATTTAATTCCCATTTATTGGACAAAGATCAAATAAGGGTATTTATTTGAAGGAACAAAAGCAAAGGACGGAAAATAATTTGTTTTTATGTGCCAGTTTCGACCTTGAAAAAGTTTTGAATACGTCTCATAGTAAAAAAAAATTACACTGTTTTATTCAAGAATATACGCGTTTTACAATTTCAATGCTTATGAAAACGGGACAAGGAATGGATTGTGTTTTTTATGGGGCGAAAAAGACGGCAAACGAGGTTGCAATGAAATTTGTACAGCAATGTACAAATATCTTCTTATTTTAGATGAAAGGAAAACTGTGAAAGATTTAAGTTTGTATTGCGATAGCTGTGCCGGGCAAAATCACAATAAAGCCATGTTGACCATGATAGCTTATTTCCAGAAATCATTCAAATTCATTAAATCTATTAAAATTACTTACTTACTACCTAGTCATACTATGATGCCTGTTGATTCTATTCACAGTACAATAGAATCATTTACTCGAAACCGAACTGTATTGGCTCCTAGTGAGTGGCCTACAGTTATTCGAAGTGCAAGAACAAACCCTTTCGGTTATGAGTGTATATCATTAAAGCACTCTGATTTTCTGAATTGGAAAATGTTTTCTGATCTGCTTATTCCACAGAAAATAAAGTTAAAATTAAGCACGATGCGGTCTGCAATTTTTGATAAAACTATGATTGCAATTAAATACGGCTATTTCGATAATAGCGAGGAAAAGACTGTAAACATTGATTTAAATCCTTCCACGGTCCGTGGACCACCTCCTCTATATAACACAAAATTAAAAATTTCCTCAAATAAATTCAATGATTTAAAAGCTCTTTGCAATAAAAATAGCATTCCTCAAAGCTTTCATAACGAATATCTTGGCCCAGACTGTTTAAACGAAACATATGAAGAAGATGTGCATTAATTTCCTAAGTACCTACTATTTCATTTTAAAACTTATTTATGATTTTTAAAAACGTATAATATTCTGCATACTTTAAAACAATAAATTTTTTCAAAACTAAATACAATATTTTTTCTTTATAAAGCATTTATCGTATGGGCCACTTTTTAGTTTCAGCTGCCTGTGATATTGACGGTAAAACTAACGTAAGCACCAAAACAAAATTTGTTGCACACAAAATTAACTTGGACATGGATCTAGCACTAATATGAGACCTTTAATAGACTACATTTCAAGTTTCAAAGAAATCCTTCACACAAGCTTTAAAGAAAATGAAAAAACTCTCTCCTGTAAAATTTGGTTTTTGGCGCATACATTATTTTCGCGGTTATCGCTCGATATGTAAGTATACTGTACAACTTTTTTATTGTTTCACTGTATATATTTGTTATACTAACTACTTATAATTATCTAGTAGAGATTTATTCTCAATGTTTGCATGTATGTTGGACAACGCTATGTTGAGCACATACAGGAGAATTGCAATTCGAGCACGTCTGCCGATATCTTTCATCGTGAATCACACACAGCTTACAACAGCATTTTACTGCAGTTGGACCTGATGACAATGACGGTGAGGCACAAGTTATTTTCATAACTAATTATCGGCCCATCATGTTGGTTATAACTGCTTAGATTTTTTCCATCTCGCTCCATAGTTTTGAACATATTTCGATTATATTTAGAGTAATACGGAAGTAATACTTTTTTGTTTTGTACATTCGTTGCACACTGTAATTATCTCCACTCAAGTGGAAAAACAAATTGTTAGTTTTATGTTTATTCTGTATAATTATGTGGAAAATTTTAAATGAATATTATAATGGGTATTGAAGGGTACTTTGAAACACAGGTGGGCTTTAATGTGCTCATATCAGTAATAAGTTAGCATACAGTTCGTAAAAAATTATATTAATATTAAAATAGTTGTTAATCTAATCGCAAAACAGGAACATATGAGTGTGTGTTTCAAGGAAATTCAGTATTTTAAAATGTGTAGGCATGTATTGGAGTGGAGATGTTATATAAATTTGGAGTCTAAAGGTTATTTATTGAAATCTAGATTTAACCCTGTATGCTTCATTTGCCCTACTACCGCCCCCCTCCCCATCGTAATGAAAGAGCTCACGCAAAGTCCCAAGGCTCTCACTATAACAATACTCCAGATATATGACATTTATTATTTACTTTGTTAGGGGGATGCCACGCCCCTTTGTCCGATCCCGCCCATTTTTTGTCTGATTACTTACGTTAATAATAAATGTCTTCAGACAAATCTGCAAAGCGGTCACTGTCATAGTACTGGAGATATATGATATTGAGTAATTACTTTGTGTGGGAGGTACCAAATTATAGCCTACTAGCTGTTTTTACCCGGTCTTGCCCGGCATCCAAAGGCCTTTGACTTGAAAAATGGTTCACTATGCTTACCAGGTGCTGAGTACTTAGTGTCCAATGAACAAATTCCTCAAAAAAATTAACTTTCTCCCCAAAAATTTGTATGTGATTGGGGAATTTGTTCATGATGAAAAAAATTCCCCAATGTTTACGTTTTTTGGGGAGTAAATTAATTTTTTATTCCAATTTAAAATTTTTTGACTTTTTAATTCTGATAAGCTGCGAAACCGCTTGAAGTTTTATTTTTAAGTTTATTTATTTTGTAAACATCAAATATAACGGAATCGTTTTGATATTAAAGGAATGAGAAATTTTAAAAATTGAATTACTTCATTCAATGAATGATCATGATTGAGCAGAGACATCAAATTTATAAAAGTTTCAAAAATTGAAAATGAATGCGACGTTTAAAATTGTGCCGCAAAGTTGCTTTAAGCAACTGCTTTTAGTATATGTTTGGCCTATTTTGATCAACAGGTAATTATTGCACATACGTAGATAAAATTTATCATAAAACATTTCACTGAGCTGTGTTCCGCGAGCGAGTCGCGTCCGCGTCCGCACCTTTGGCAGCTACACCCGTGGTGCCGCGCAGTTAGCGTCAACTTATTTTAATCGTTAAAATATATATTTCGGATCATTCCGATATTTTAGCTGAGCTGCGTTCGCGAGCGCATCGCGTCCGCGTCCGCGAGCCGCTTCCGCGCGTTTTTCAGCCACGCCCGTGCTGCCGCGCAGTTTCGTTAACTTATGTTAATTGCCAAAATATATTTTTCAGATCATTCCGATATTTTAGCTAAACTATGATCCGCGAGCGCGTCGCGTCGCGTCTGCGCCCCCATTCCGCGCACCGAAAAGAAAAGAATACTGAGAGTAGTATGGGGAATTTGTTCATTTCTTTCGGGGACATTTTTTTTTAAATTTGGGGAATTTTTTCATCGTGAAGTTATTTCCTAATTTTTTTTGGGGAATAAGTGCATTTTTTTGGGAATTTATTCATTGGGGACCAAATACTCGGCGACTGCTTACCATCACAACTAACTATGTTTATGCATGGAGTATTTTGAGTATATAATGTCTAAAAGTTACGAATTTTAGTTATTCTGGAGCTTTGTGATATACAATATTTCTGGTTTTTCCTTCTGGCGCATATACTTAAACATTATATTCTGGAGCAGGCGACATAAAATTGTCTATGAGAAAAACAGTCGTTTAAGGAATTTCAGATTCTCTGTATTCAGCTTGTTTTAGCCGTGGTCGGTAAAAAACATATGGCGACTTTCGGAGAAAGCCGTTGAAAGACAAAAATTACTATAGGGAACAAATGCACCAAAAAACAGAAAATGAGTTTTACAACAAAGTGGGCGTAAAGGTAGGCGTGGCCAGAAATATGTTTAATCTGACCTTTGCTGGAGTACAGAGATCACGTGTACCAAATTTCAGAGAAAGCCGTTGAAAAATAAAAGTTTGTATAGCGAACAAATATACCAAAAAGCAGAAAATTAACTGTATACAAAAAGTAGGCGTTAAAGTAGGCGTGGCCGGTAGGAATCATATGGCGATCTTTCCCGGAGTACAGAGAACGTGCATCCTAAATTTTAGAGAAATCCGTTAAAAAATAAAAATTTTTATATCAAACAAATATTCCAAATAGAGAAAATGAATTTTGTATAAAAAATGGACGTAAAAGTAGGCGTGGCCGTTAGGAATCATATGGCGACCTTTTCTGGAAAACATAGATCGACCTATCAAATTTTAGAGAAATCCGTTGAAAAATACAAATTTTTATAGCGAACAAATATACCAAAAGATAGAAAATGAATTGTACACAAAAAGTGGGCGTAAAAGTAGGCGAGGCCGGTAAGAATCATGTCGCGACCTTTCCTGGGGTACAGCGCTCGTGTGTATCAAATTTCAGAGAAATCCGTTGAAAAATAAAAATTTGTATTGCGGTCAAACAAACAAACAAACAGAAAATGAATTTTATATATATAGATAGCCTCCTTTAAACAAACAAACAAACACGCATTACCTCTTTATTATATTAGTATAGATATATTAAAAGTTATCATGTAACCATTTTTAACAATTGTCCATTAATATTCAAATTAGCAGATTCCAGCGCTCGAAATTCGAGTGCAATTTCTAGGCAACTTTATTTTAACTTAACCAATTCATAAACTAACACTTTTTGGTTTATTATTATTATGGATGAAGATAACAAACTATTTAACGAACACATTAACAAATTTAATAAACACACACATAGCATATATATAATTTTATGTATGTGTTAGTAGCATCTTTAAATGCAATTTACTCAAAATCAAGGACAAAATTTAAAAATCTGGAAATCTGGAAAATATCTAAAAAGAAATACCTTTCAAATAATATATGTTTGGTCAAAATCGGCATAAAACGGTAGAACAAAACATCGGCCATAAGAAATCGCCTAGCCTATTAATATTATAGATTAGACTTGGATTAAAAATTTTAATATGATGTCTAAACGATGAGGCTGGGAGTTTTAGAATATATCAATTTATGTTAGAGTTACATTTAATATCGTATACTTTTTAATTTTTCATTAAGGGATCTTTATGGAATTTGATAATAATTCGATATTTTATAAAAAAAAAATGTATATCCTATGACACGTTAAAAGATTATTTAATATGATTATTATTTATTTGCTAGTTTTGCTCTTTCATTATTTGTTCATGAGTAATTTAGTTAATCTTTTAGTTCCTAATCTAGCATTAAGCTGCAGCGACTATAGCTCGCTACAGAATACATTCGTTGCAAATTTTGCAAGTTGCCTTTTCAGCCAAATTTTTGTTACCATCGTCTATATATAAAGAATAAAAATAAAATGTTAACGTTCTCATAATTTGTTTAGGATAAAATATTTCTTTAACACTGAAAAATAGGTTAGAATAGGTTGGCTGATAATGTTGTACACCAAGGCATATAGACTGTAAGGCCCGGTTAGATAATCCCCTCAGACCACACCATAAAGTAATGTTGAGCTACTCGTGAAGCTGGTTATATTTGAAATTCTACATGGGGAATGATAACATTGTATTTGTGCACTTCTCGTTCACATGTGGTCAGGCCTGTCTGGTAATTCTACAGGTTAATCTCAGCAGGAACCTGGAATATCCCTTTGCCATGTCAAATTACGTGTGCAGCAGTTTGCGTTTTCAGGATCACTGATTGCATGGACCTTACCTATCCGAGTAGATCTTTTATGCGGCTTTCTAAAGAATGTTGCGTTTCCGCCAATTACCAGCTTCCTTTATTGTCATAACCTCTCTCTGATATTTTCTACAGTATCCTGGTATCCTTTGAGCCAATTTTAATCCATGTTCCTGGAGTAGACTCCGAAGCACGCTCGATTGTTTACTTCCGATCTATAAGTGTAGAAAGAAATTAGAAATTCAGCCCACCCTATTGTGTGTATTTCTCAAGCATGCTAATTTATTTAATGCGCATATTAAATCTTGAAGGTAAAGTATGTTAAATACCTGTTGAAGGGTTAATTTTACATTTGACTTTACGCTAAACATGCATACATACAGACGTACGTATGTGAGGTTGATTCCAATGTGCTTTGTATGAGAACCACAGCTGTTCTAATGTACTAAAAATAAAATTTTGTAGCAAAAACCGTGTAAAATGAAAAAAGAGTTACATTATACTAACAAGCTTTTATTATGTTGCATGAAAGCAACTTGAACAGTTAAAGACCGTCAAACCTGACTACAAGAGACATATGTTTCGGAAATGGATCAAAGGTTCAACCATAATGTGTGAAGTCGTTAAAGGACTTAAAAAAGATTGACATGTATTTGTTGCCTGTAAATAAGTTGCGAATGGGACTTAAGCTTTTCAAGCATATGTGTACGATAATTTACTATAAATGAATCAAGTTTTTTATATTTGGGAGCAAAATATGTTTGTAGTACATTAGCACCAGCAACTTTTTTCTAAATAGGTTAATTTGGGTTTTTGAAAAATTTCCGCATCGAGCAATTTTAATAGGGAGCAAGGAAAGTTTTCTGAAAACCATAAAAATAATTACCGCTGAAGTCATATGGGATGCTGATACCACGACGCTTCCTGATTCGATATGAAGTGGGCGGTAGGGTTGCCGTATCGAAAAAGTAGAAACTCTGGAGGAAAACATAAAATCGCTTATATCTCGACTGGAATGTGGAATATTATTTCATATGACTCGCTCATACTTTTGTTTTGTGCATTCAAACACTATGCCAACACTACAATATCCATCAACCAGACGCCAAAAAAAAATTCGAAATCACCAGATATTATCAAACGAATTTAGAAACAAGTCAGGAATCAATTCAGAAAGGAAAGATGAATCTGCACAATGGCTAGAAAAGAAGCAATCAAAATGCGTAACATCGCTTACGCACAGTTTTCTTTAAGCATTGTAGACGAAAGCTGTAACGACAATTTTTTCTCCGGTTGTTGGGTTATAGGTCGCGAGAGTCAGGGTCGTTGCAGAAATTTATATTTATACGGGACAGGCAGGAAAATCAAACAAGATAGTGGGAATTCTCTGAGTCTCATGACTCCTAAATATAACTTAATACTCAGAATTCAGTATCTAAGGATAGATGAAGCTTATTTTGCGCAGGGAGAGCTAGCTTATATAATTCTTCTAATCGTAAGAGAGAAACCTGTTAGAAGCACTCTGTAATTGTAGAGAGACTTGGCGTGGGCTCTTCTCTAGATAGCGGGAGATAAACCTGTCGAAGGCCCTTCTCTTCTCGTAAACGCCGAAGATATGTTGTTGTAAGGAGAACTGACATAGACACTTCTCCTGATCTCCGATTTTGGTTATTTGTTCACCTTTTATTGAAGCAAGCGTGTCTATTGATTTGACTGATCTAAATTTACCAACCCATCTGGATATCTTGAGATATTATTTTTACTTGAGCGAACGTGCTAAAATAGAACAAAAAAAGGTTTCCTATAAATCATTCACCATTCAAGTACAAGATAAGTTGATTGGAATTTGGGAAAAACTTGATATGGAAATAATGCCGAAAAATAGTATATTTATGAAACTGAATAGATTACTTGACAAATATCAAGGCCAAATCAAGAGCAAAAAGAAAAACCCAAAATTTCCAGAGTTTGTAAAGTCTCTGGAAAAAATTTTTTATATTGGAACATGTAAATGCGATTTGAAGGCAGCTCCATGTGCATGCGGCTTGGTTCCAGTACGCCTCAAAGAGTTTATGCACGATCAACATAATCAGAGAAGACTAACATTGGATGCATTTGTGATGAAAATTGAAGAGCAAGGAGCAACGTCTATGTCATATATGCCCACATACCAAGATCCGAATGATTCAGCATACGTACCGCCATCGGTTCAAGCAGATATGTATAGAAGCACAAGTTCACAATACAATGAATGATATGATTGTTTTAACTTTGCCTTGATATGTGACAGATTTGGTGTGCCTAATAGAGTAGCATCAGCATTGGGAACTGCTCTTTTCCAAGATTTTAAAACGAAAGATAACCATGACAAACCTCTCATCGAAACTTCGCATAGAAAAAGAGAAATGCAGACAAGAAGTGCTTCGCAAACGGTTAGATGATACCAATTTGTTAGCGTTTTCATTAGACGGCAAAAATGATGATACTTTAACGAGAGATAAAATTGATGAGAAGTACCTCATCTTGTTATTTTGAGAGAACCGAATTCTGAACTGATTGGTTACGTAAGACTGGAACATGAAACCCCTGAAACAAAACAACAAAATTAAATGATTTTTTCAACGATAAAAATATATCACGTGATGCATTAATTGGCATTGCACTAACGGTGAACCAACAGACACTGGCCCACATGGTGGAATTATACGACGATTCGAATTGCTGTTAAAAAGACCATTGCATTGGTTCGTTTGCCTTCTACACTTCAACGAAATTCCGTTTCCGCATTTATTTGAAGCCTTGGATAAATCAACCAGCACTGGACCAAGATCGGCAACCGGAAAAGTTATTGCTATCACTCATTTATTATAATTGTCAACCGTTTTAAATTATTTTAATATATATTTTCAGGACGGCTTTCAGAAAATTGAGTTGAAAAATATGCCACCGATTCGAAGTACTTATACGACATGGCCCATGCAATTTCTAGCGACGTGGTTTCGTTGGATCTCGCTAACATCAAACATGGGAAAATTGTACATTTTCGCTGGCTCACCAAGGCCGCTAGATTATTACGATTATATGTGAAAACGGAAAATCTAGATGAAAATTTAAGAATTCTGGTTGAATTTATAATTAAATGTTATGTGCCAATGTACTTCAATATCAAGTATTACAGCTCTGTCGTGTACGCTAGTGCATTACTTTTCAAGTTCATTAGTTGGTCACGATTTATAGAATCTCGTTTACGGAGAATTGTCAATCAAGTAATTACAGATAATTCATATTATGCGCATTCGGAAAATATCTTGTTACCAATGTTGTTTGATGATAGCAAAGAAAAGCGGGACTGTGCTATCAAGAAAATTCTACGCAATCGAACCGATGTTGACGACCCATCGGAACTTAGAGTTTATAAAAAACTAGATATAAACTTTAATTGCAAAAGTTACACGGAAATGATCAATTTGAATGATATAAATAACGTATTTGAACCACCATTAACGCGAAGCATTCCGTACGATACATTGAAAGAATATTTAACTCAAGATGATCTACCGTTTAGTGATCCAAAAATTCCATCACACATACAAGGAACGGAACGACACGTTCAATTGCTAGCTAGCGTTTCCCTACGAGTTATACCGGAAAATATAGAGGCTGTTATGGCGACGATAGTGGAGAGCCGTGCGAAATTACCCAGACTTAAAAGCAAAAAAGACTTCAAACAATAATTTTTTTTAGTTTCTTTTCTATTACTAATGCCGTTTTCTTTTCTGACAAAAATGTCGCATTTTATTTGCACTTTTTTTGAAAAGCGTATTTTTTATATATTCTAAATTAAGAGCAACCTTATTTTATACATAAATCGAAAGGCCTCAAAGTCGAGCGCTCATAAATTGCAAAAAAATGAAGCCATTGACTTCTTTCAGGTCATAGTGTGAGAATATTTCCACATTGTTCCCTTTTTTTTTAAATATTTTCACCCCAAAGAGGATAATAATCAAAATTTTTTGCATTTTATGAACACAGCACTTTGAGACCTTAATTTAGAATATATAAAAAAAATACACTTTTCGAAATAAGTGTAAATAAAATGCGACATTTTTGTCAGAAAAGAAAACTGCATAAGTTAAATTAATTTTTTCATTTACATATGTTCTGATTAAATAAATTTCGAAAGAGAAAAACAAACTCCAAAAAGAAACAACAGCCATTTCGGTGATTTTTTCATGCAAAGTGCCAATAATGGTGATTTTTTTGAAATGGTTGTAAGGGGAACCCCCCAGGGGGTTCCAGTGGTATGCCACTAGCATGGGAGGTTCGGTCCTTCAAAGTTAGTAGGGGTCGTTCATACATTTCGATTGGGGCACTCTAAATGGGTCATAGTGGGATTTTGCAAAATTTGACCCTACGGGTCAAAAGTCGGGACTTCAGAATTCGTTTTAGAGGTATGGTTTCTCGGGCAAAGTTTCTTATTTTGATCACTAGAATAAGATTTTCCTTGACATTTGGGCGATTTTTAAGTCGGCCAGCTCTAATGTATATCATAAATGAAAGATTAGAAAATAATGTTTGGTGTTATGCTATAAACTCAAAAGACAACAAAATATAAATTGCATCCAACTACTCACTATCAGCACCTAGCGTTGATGTAAAAGTCCATAGTTCTAGATTCCAATAATGCAATAAATTAATACGAGCCTGTAGTGGAAGAAATGACTGTAAAGACGTACGCAACCTAGAAGCTGGATATATGAGCAACTCGAAAATGTATTTAATGACCAGACCAGATCCTAGATGAATTCAAGATGCTTACCACTACTACTTTTCGAGTAGAATTGCATGCCATTTATTTATTTATTGGATAACTAGACAATAATACAATTATTATGAAGATAGTGCGTTGTAGCCTTCAAGCCTGTTCATAAAAATGAAGGTATTAACTTTGGAATATACCAAGCAGTCGTAGATGCTAGCTCGAAATTGGGTAAATAATGTGCTGACGTTTGAACTACAAAATGCACTTGACCATGGTATAATTTTTATATTTTTATATTCTTCTAGAAATGTTATAAGATAATATGCTATAATTATTGATCAAAGTGCAGCATATCTTATATATTAAAATAATTTATGAATAAACTTTGCATTCAAGATTTTTTTCAATATTTTTCTTCTCTCAATCCTCTATAATAGAGTTCTAATTAACGTAGGCTGTTGACATAGGTCTAAGAACACTCAGTGGATCAAGCTCCTTCTTTTGAGCTATTAACTGCTTAAATTCGTTGGGTTTGAGGAAAGTTATGCGTGGACAATCAACTTTTACTGTACGTTAACTTCTCTTGGCATATTTTGGCATTACTGTACGTTAACTTCTCTTGGCAAATTTTGGTATTATATTATAAAAATTAATATAATATAATATAATATAATGCTGCGGAGCAGCAGGGGTCCTCTAGTTATAATAAAAAAAAAACATTCTATTGTATGAGATTATATAATTGAGTCAGCAAGAGTTACCGATTATCATAAAATATATTGTTTTATTTAATTTATTGAAAAATGAATAAATTACTAATGAATAAATAAATAAATATTAATAATAATTTTTAATTTTATTATTTTTTTATCAAAATAAAAATCTCATTTTCGATCTTTATCAATTTAGTGATTGAGTTTGAAATTGTTCAGGTTCAAGATCAAATGTTTTTACTTTAAATAAAGCAAAAGCATTAGCACATTTGTTTCAAAAATTGATCTATATTCTGCATGACAGGTTATACAGCTGTTTCAGGAAGAGTCACCAACACTCATCAGTAACCAAGAGCAGTAGATAGTTTGTTTGGTAAAAACTGAAATTCATATACATTTGCTGAAAACCACTAAATGAGAATTCAAACAAAGAGTTATACTATTTAAGCCTCCTCCAATATAACAAACTAAAATAAAAAACAAGTAAAAAAATTATAGTCGCTCTAAACCGGCTATATGATACCATATACCATGCGTTTAGAGACCCTATCTCACAGACCTAACTACCTGGACATGGAAAATAAGCATAAATCAATTTTGAGTGGGATTTTTATTAATTTTTTTGGCTGCAGATATAAAAAAGTTCATATCGGACTAGGCCCAAAAATGGACCGATCCTGAATATATTTGGTAAAGTCCCTTGCATTTTGCAAAAATATATACAAACAAAATTTGAGAAGAATCAGTGCAAAATTTTTGTTTTTTGATAGATTTAAGTGAAGATCGGGAAGCAGCTCTATATGGGTCCTATGACCAAGAGTTGTCCCAAAGGGATCATTTTTGGACTACTCATTAATGGATGTAATAAACTTATACAAACCCAATTTGAGTAAGATCTATATGACAATTTCGATCTTATGGTAATTTATGTCGATTTCATAGGCGTCATTTGTATGGGGGCTAGGTCTGAACATGGCCCGATTCTCACCGGTTTCAATAGCGTTCATCCTATGGCCAACAAAAGTTTATATACCAAATTTTATCAAAATATATTCATATTTGCGACCTGCAGTTTGATCACAAGGTTTACATGGACACACAGACGGACGGACGGACGGACGGACGGAGGACATCGTTAAATCGAATCAGTTAGTGATTCTGATTCCATCGGTATAATAAAAGATGGTTCTAGGTCAAATATTTTTGGTAGTTACAAACAGTAGCACAAAGTCATTATACCCAAACCACATAGTGGTATAGGGTATAGGGTGAAGCCAAAAAAATTATTAAAAATGCCACTCAAATTTGGTTTATGCTTATTTTCTATATCCAATCTGTTGGGCCTAAGAGATAGGGTCTCTAAACGCATGGTATAGGGTATCGTATAGTCGGTCTAGACCGACTATAATTTTCTTACTTGTTTTTATCTTGAAAAAACAAGAGAAACAATTTGTTTTTGCTGAACTTACATTTAGCGTTAACGGCGCACAGTTGCGCCCGTAGAGCAAACGAGGTTGCAAAAATCAAAATTTTCATTTGCGCCGACGAAGTTTTGAATAAACCCATGTTATAGGAAACTTTTCAACGATTTCAAATATGCTACTCTTAATAATATCACATTTTTAGTTTAGAAGATATAACCGTTCAAAGTTGACTTTCGGTTTTCAAAAAAACACACAATTTTTAGTCAATTTGTTGCGATTTCAGGTGTAATATCACGAAAAATAGGTAACGAATCGCCTTATTTTTTGTTTGTATTGATTGATGTATTTATTAAATGTATAATGATAAAAAAAAAAAACAAAATAACCAACAATAAAAAAAATTAACTGTTTGCTTTGTGTTTCTCCTGGTAAATCACTATTTAAAAACTATCCGTTTTTTCACTATTTTCCAACTTTGACGGAAAATAAAAAAAATCTATATTTTTCTATATTTGCCATCTTTGCAAAACATGTTCTTTGATTATTTCTTTACATAATTCAAAAGGTTTTATCTGCCCGTACGTGCCCGTTTGGCTTCTAGAGGTAAAAAAGGTTAAAAAGACATGGTTGCAGAAATTGTATGGCGTGCATCCCTTACATGTTTTGACTGACAGTAGTTTGATCTAATAGTTTGAAAATTGCATGTTAAGTCGGTGACCCTCTGCCAAACTCTACTCTCAATATTCTGTTACAGACACAGGATGCACAAAAAACTACTCATTGGAATTCGCAGGTACGCACCTCACTTAAAAATTACTTTGGAGTACAAATGGTCAAGAACAATATTGACTTATGGTCCCTCCAGGTAGGCACAAATCTTATTTAGACACGAGCATAATATCAAAATTGCATAGTTCAGCCTAAATCCATATGTATGCAGGGAACAGGTAAATTTTTAGGCATGGTAGCATAAGCCTATATATTGCAAAATAAGCATAATGCCTGCATTAGTCTACGACTAAAGTTGGCGCAACAAGTACTGAAACCATGTCGTTAAACAATTTAAAATTATTTGAACTGTTTAGAAGGTCCACACCAAAGTTTTTCACCGAAGAAGAACTTGATAGTTTATACGGAAATATTGAGAGAAGCGAAATTATAAAAAATAATTTTTATCTGATATATGCAAATATAAGGCAAAATGGGTGAAATCTAATCGAACCATTCAGAACTTCAACTCCAAATACGAGGACTGACTTAATGAAGACACCATCCTGGATATATTGGCAGTAGATAAACCCACCACATCAACCAGAGGAGCAAAAGGAAGGCCAAAAAAAAAGTATTAAGGAGTGTTCAATTTTCACAAGAAAGAGGAAATTTGCCGATGCCACCAATGACTTGACCACGAAGCCGGACGCGTTGTCTATTAAATATACAAAGGATAGTGAAAGAGTTAGGTCGCAGATTACAAAATCTGTTACTGATGCAAGCCCACTGCGACTAAAAAGGATTAAGGAAAGCATTCCCACGCCCACAAACACACACATTAAAAAGTATGGTTCCGAAGAAGCCTTGGCCTTGTTTATGGACTTCCAAAGAAAAATATGAGATACTACGGGCATCCTTGATGCGACACGGGGCTGACGTTTTACCAGGATACAAGCATATTACGCAAGCCAAAATAAATTCACGACCACTGCATACGGAGTTTACGGAAGTCTCTGTGAAAGCCAATCTGCAGGATCTCATGGGCCATACAGCAAAACGGTTGTTGGAGAGTCTTCCTGAAAATGAGGTGAAAATTCTTCCTGAGAAACTGACATTGATCAGCAAATGGGGCTGCGATGGATCATCCGGACAAAGCGTTTATAAGCAAAGGATATCTTCCGATGACACTACAAAATCGGATGGAAATATGTTTATGGCATCTGTTGTTCCTTTGCGGCTAAAATCTGATGTTTCCCTACACTGGAAAAATCTACGTCCGTCATCAGTGCATTATTGCCGACCAATAATGTTTCAGTTTGCAAGGGAATCGGCAGAACTCATAAGGGCCACGGTGAAGAACTAATAAGCAAGATTAAGCCTACAAAGCTGCAAATTGGAGAAGGAAAATATATTGAATGCAATTACGAGTTCCACCTGACCATGGTTGACGGAAAAGTCGTAAACGAACTGACAGAAACAACCTCAATATTGTCATGCCCGATTTGCAAAAAGAGTCAGAAGAACTTTGGTAATTTAAACGATTCTACAAACGAGGAGAATTACGAATATGGAATGTCACCATTGCACGCAAGGATAAGGTGTATGGAGTTCTTGCTAAAACTGGCGTATACCCTACCACAAGAGGAGGAAAACTTCGATGAAAATACATCAATAAAGGATAAGGAAAAGATCAGAAAGAAGCAAATACAGGATGCTTTTTTTAAACAAGTTGGACTAAAAGTAGACTGTCCCAAGCACGTATACGGTAACTCAAATGATGGAAACACTTCTAGGAAATTTTTTGAAAATGATGAGGCAGTAACTAGATTCACTGGAATTGACAATCAAATCGTGAAAAGATTGGGAACGATCTTGAATGTTTTAAACTGCAAACAAAATGTCAATTCTACAAAATATGGAGAATATGCATCGAAAACTGCATCTCTTTTAGCAGAAATGTATCCACAGAAGAAGTTGATCCCGACCATCCATAAAATATTGGCGCATGGCAAAGATATAACTAAGTACCAGTCTTTGCCAATTGGAGAGCTTTCTGATGAAGCACAGGAGTCTATTAACAAATTTTATAAAAAATATAGATTGCAGAACACATTCAAAGCATCAAGGGTAAGGCAAAATGAGGACCTCTTCAACATGTTGGCAGCATCTACCGATCCACTTATTTCTTCCCTGCGGCATGTGAAGGCACGAATAGAGTTAGAAAATAATTATAGTTTAGAAACGATTAGTCTTTTAGATATACCTTCTCTTACGAATTGTGATGAATATTTTACAGAAAATTGAAAAAATTAATTTAAAAAAGAAGTAATTTGTTTTTAATTTGTTGGGTAATAATTTAAAATATAAAACCCTAAAGAAAAAATAAAAACAATCTAAAAATGTAAAAACATTTTTTTTTAGTTACCATAAAATTGATTTTTCTACAAATTTTAACTTTGATAACCCATAAGTAGGCCCCTACAAAGCGCAGCACCATTGCCAAACGCTCATTTCATAGGCTGAACAGTTAGCTATCATATGCTGTGTAAACTGTTCAATTATGTTATTCGGTTCAAACGATATGATTTTTGCAACGAAAAAACTCAAATGGCGCCACTGTGCGGCGTGCCCTCCGAATTCTTAATTTTATTATTTTTTATAAAAAAAAAAAATCTTATTTTCGATCTTCATCAATTTAATGATTGAGTTTGAAATTGTTCAGATTCAAGATCAAATGTTTTTACTGCTTTTAATTTTTGATATTTCTATTTCGTATGTATTAGTAAAAACCCCGAAAAATAGTTGTAACAATCAATAATTAAAATGAAGTATTTTATCAACCATACTATATATCATAATTAATGGGATCGAATTATACATCAAATCTCAATTGTCTTTACGATTGTGAGTAATATATATGATATAATTCAGTAATCAGAACATAATAATGTGATAGTACATGAGATTATCAAAATTCGATTGGCAAAAAATTCGGTTGCGTAGCTTCTAGTATTTAAATACGTAACAATTTACAATCTTTTTTTTTAAATTTAGAAATAAAATAAATTTTTTCTTATTGAAATTTAGTATTTAGAAAGACTCGTTAAACCGGCTAAGAAAATTAAAAAAGTTTTTTGAAATATTCGACAACTCTAGAAATTAGTACAGAACAGATGAGAATACTTCTTCTCGAAGCAGATTTATATCTCATTAACTTTATCCTTCTATGTGTCATACGATTGCATTAGTATATTAGTACTGATACGTAAGAGATCTGATATTTATAACCTATACCACTATGTGGTTTGGGTATAATGACTTTGTGCTGCTGTTTGTAACAACCAAAAATATTTGACCTACACCCATCTTTAATTATACCGATGGAATCAGAATCACTATCTGATTCGATTTAACGATGTTCGTCCGTCCGTCCGTCCGTCTGTGTGTCCATGTAAAGCTTATAATCAAACTGCAGGTCGCAAATATGAATATATTTTGATGAAATTTGGCATTTGATCTTTTATCGGCCATGGGATGAACGCTGTTGAAATTGGTGAGAATCGGTCCATGTTCAGACCTAGCCCCCACACAAATGACCCATATGAAATCAACATATATTGCCATAAGATCCAAATTATCATACAAATCTTAGTCAAATTGGGTTTGTATGTATATATTACATCCATTAATCAGTAGTCCAATAAGTATCCCTATTGGACAACTCTTAGTCATAGGCCCCATATAGAGCTGCTTCCGGATCTTCACTTAAATCTATCAACAAACAAAAATATTGCACTGATTCTTCTCAAATTTTGTTTGTATATATTTTTGCAAAATACAAGAGACTTTACCAAACATCGTCAGGATCGGTCCATTTTTGGGCCTAGTCCCCATATAGATATAGCATCCGATATGAACTTTTTCATATCTGCAGCCGAAAAAATTAATAAAAATCCCACTCAAATTTGGTTTATGCTTATTTTCTATAACCAGTTAGTTGGGCCTGAGAAATAGGGTCTCTAAACGCATGGTATAGGGTATAGTATAGTCGGTTTAGACCGACTATAATTTTCTTACTTGATTTGTTTGTTTTTAATTTCTCTCGAGAGATTCAGGTTATATTTTCACAAATTTATTGTTTTAATTAGTTTAGAAAACATTTTATAAAATAAAAGACAGCAGCATAAATATGATGTTATTCGCAAAACGTAAATAAAATATTCTGGTAGATATAGTATAAGTATACTTAGTTATGTACTGAACATGTGCAATATATGCATTACCTGTATAACTTATTCAAAAAAGCAAAACAGATAAGAGTAAGAAATGAGTGCAGATGCACTCATATAAATACACATATAAATACTGTGTTCTATATAGAATTTTAGACTGTCGGTAAATTAAATATATGTACAGACATGTGCAACAAAATACAATGTACGTGTTTTATATAAGCATATTGTTGTACGTATAATAGAACTGGTAGATTTATTTAGGTCATATCCAGTTATGTATTTTATATACAGTTAAAGTCTTATATAGAACAAAATATGGTCCAGTTAACTGTATGCGATAACAAATATAAATTTATTAACATAAGTATATATCTATACTAATATAATAAAGAGGTAATGTGTGTTTGTTTGTTTGTTTGTTTGTTTGTTTGTTTGTTTGTAGGGGGTAATCTCCGTAACTAGCCATCTTATCTTCCTGAAATTTTCACAGAGTCTTACTGCGGATATGGGAAGTGCTATAGGCTATAATTTTTTTAATATTTTTAGTGGGCGTGGCACCTCCCACACAAAGTAAATTTTTAATATCATATACATATATTGAGTACCATGACAGGGAGAGCTTTGCAAATTTGTGTGAGGTCACCTATTGTTAATATTAGTAGCCGCGCCGGAAATGGGCCGGATCGGAGAAGTGGGCGTGGTACCTCCCATACAAGTAATAATTCAATGTTATATATCTCGAGTACTATGATAGAGAGAGCTTTTAAAATTTGTCTGATGGCACCTATTATTAATGTGAGCAGTCGAACAAAAAATGGGCACTATCGGACCAATAGGCGTGGCACCTGCCATACAAATAAAATATAAAATGCCATATATCTGGAGTACTGTTGTAGTGAGAGTCTTGGGACTTTGTGTGAACCCATAAGTTATTCATATGATTAGTTAGACAAAAAATGGGCGTGATCGGAGCAATGGGCGTGGCACCGCCCGTACAAAGTAAATATATGATATCATATAACTGGTATACTAAAAGAGGGAAGCTTTGACACTTTGCACGACACCATCAGATCTTAGTATGAGTAGTCAGACAAAAAATTGGAGGGTTCACACCAATGGGCGTGGAGCTGCCCATGCAAAGTAACTATTAAATGTCAAATATTTGGAGTACTGTAAAAGAGACAGCTTTGTGGCTTTGCGTGAGCCCATAGGTTCTTTGTGTGATTAGTCGAACAAAAAAATGGGCGTGATAGAAGCAGTGGGCGTAGCACCGCCCATGCAAAGTAGATATCTAATATCATATAACTGGGAAAGGCTCGACATTTTGCACGAGTCCCTCAGATATTAATATGAGTAGTCCAATAAAAATTGGGCGGGATGGGATAAGTGGGCGTGGCACCTCCTATATCAAAAATATTATGTACTACGAAAGCAACAGTCTTTTGACAAGTACATTAGTTATCAATGTGATTTGTCGTGGAAAATATATTGTCAAAATCAAAAATCGCGAAAACAAACAAAAAAAATTTTATATCAGTAAGTATCAAAAAAAAAGAATTAAAGAGGTACTGTGTTTGTTTGTTTCTAGGAGGTAATCTCCGTAACGACTTATCTGATCTTCCTGAAATTTTTACTGATTCTTACTGCGGATATCGGAAGTGCTACAGGCTGTATTTTTTTTAATATTTTTAGTGGGCGTGGCACCTCCCATTCAAAGTAAATTTTTAATATCATGTATATAAAGTACTATGATAGAGAGAGCTTTGAAAATTTATCTTAGGTCATTTATTATTAACGTGAGTAGTAAGACAAAAAAATGGGCGGGATTGGACAAATGCGCATGGTACCCCTATACAAACTTAATATTAAATGTGATATATCTGAATTACTGTGTTAGTGAGAGCCTTGGGACTTGCGTGAGCCTTTTCGTAACAATTCGGAAGGGGCGGGGGGGAGGGGGAGGGTGTGGCGAAGCGCACCGGGTTACATCTAGTAGATATATATAATAATAATTTCGTATACAAATTGCATTTCATTTAATGTCCAAGTTACATAACATTTATATGCGAGGGTTAATCCATATGTTATTAGATCGCTATTGAATTTGAGATACATATTATTTATGATAAAGAGCGGTATAGTTTAAATGGCAATTCACTTAACATCGGCATAACATCGGACAGTGGCCGATTTGCCTGCTCTAGAGTAACGAAATCGAAATTTTAGACCTTAAAAATTTACCTAAATTTGTTTTCCCGCCAATAACTAAATGCTTAGCAGACCGATACGTTCCAAATTGATAAATTTGCTATAACTGATCAGCTGTGCGCTTTCGACATACGTTAAAACAGCTGCGACAAAAATTATTTTTGCCGCGTTTTTACAAGTGTGCAGGTTGTGCTGAAAATTTGTGAAAACTCATATTTCCAAAAAAAAAAATATTTTTTTATTTTTTGAAAGTATAAAATTGAAATTAACAATTTTGTTAATTCCTTTTTGTGACCAAATTTTGGCTTCTGTAGAATAAAACTTATTAAGCTGGCATTGGCCGGTGAAGAGACTATTATTTTATGTTTCGTCTCCTGTGTGAAATATCGTTTTGCTCACAATGTTCTAATTTTTAGGCATCATGTAGGTCCGCAAACTCACCTGTCTTAAAATATGGCGCTGAGAAAAAGACGCGTTAAAAGATCTGTCACTACTGGAGGAGTTTGTTTATTTAAATATTATTGATAGATCCAACTGCAATTTAATTATTAGAGAACTGAAAAATTTTTACAAAGTATAGAGAATACCGTGCATAGGAAGGTTCGTGCGAAGTAACATTAAGCGGAAAAAAGAAAACAAGAAAATGGCTATTGCATATAATGAAAATTATGTTAACTTTATTAACGAATATAAAAATTTGAGAGAGTTATGGGACGTATCTTCTGAAAAATATAAAAATAAAGATCAAAGAAAAAAGCATACGAACAAAATAAAAAAGAATATAATAACATTGATGAAAATGTTACAGTGTATACGGTGAAAAACAGGATCAAAAACATGAAAAATTCAATTTTTCTTTTCTTCCGCATGTGTCTTTCTGTACCACATCTACAGAGAGTACTAATGTTGCGGCAATCATTGCCACGTGTGTAGAGAACAAACAGAACACGTTGCTACAACACGTTGCTTCAACCGTTGCCTCGTGACTAGCTAGCATAATACAATGCCAAAAAGAGATGTTATCCATATGCAAAAAGAACCGAAGAATATTGTGCTGAAGTTTCTCTGCAAGAACTGCTAAATCATATAATTGAAAGAACTTTTGAAGCCCACCGAAGGCATTTAGCCAAATATCGAACAGCAAACTGTCTTCTATAAATGGGAATGCGATGGGAGTTCACAACACTCAACGTATTGGCAAAGCTTAACCAATTCAGAGCACAATATGGTAGATGGACATTTGTTTGCTGAGCTGTTTTCAAGTTTAAAACAACTTGCAGCTTACAAGTGTTTAGCGTGATTGCAGGGACTTCCTCATTAACACGCGGCATTTGTAGGCCTCGTCTAAAATAAAAAATGACCTAGATCTCTACCAGCTTGCCGAAAATCGAGGATTTGCTTGCATTCGGACTGACGACCATGAATGCATGTTTCGAGTGTATGTTGCATGTAGCATATCGATTGTCAAAAAATGACAGGTCACTGGCTTGGACAAGAGTGTTGTTTATCCAAATTTTCGTTTTGTCTTTCAAATGAAGAAATTTTTTTGGAAAGGGAGGTGAAATATCTCATTTTAGGTGCTTTTGAGGTATCAGAAAGTTCAATTCAGACTGGAGAACTGACGCGGAATAATTTAATACGTATATAAAGCGAAAAAAATTGTAAATATAAAAAATAAAAAAATAAAAAAAAAATTAATTTTTAAGTTAAACAAAATTATTTCACTTCATTTCTTATTGAGTTACTATTCCAAGAAAATTATCATCTTGAAGAAAACTTTATTTTTTTTTCAGCAGCTAATTTCGTTATCGGCCGCGCCTCGAGTTTACAAAATATATATGTTTTTGAAAGGAGGTTCAGAAAGGAGGTTCAGAACAGACCAGTGGGAATAGTGCTTCCCACACAAAGTAAAATATCTGGGACATATGAAAACTAAATTTTTCAAATTTTGCGTGGTTGCATAAATTATAGAAGTGAGTATGGCCGTATGGAACTACATAAAGTAGATATTTATCACATTATATCTTGTTGTACTCTGTTAATGAAACTACATTTCAAACCTAGAGGGGCTTAATTTCAAACTGAAATTAAATATGGGTGGGATCGAATTAGTGGGCACTTCTAATGAATAGTTAATAATTTAAGTAGTCAAACCATAAGTGAGTGGAATCGGACCAGTGGAGATAGCACCTCCTGTACAAAGTAGAACTAAAATATGCTAGTGGAGTTACAGAGAATACATAGAGACTCCTGAAATTGTAGAAGTCCAAATATTTCATGTTGTAACCAGACAAGTATAAAAAGAACTAAAAGCAGTGGTTGAAATAAACTCCATAAGGCCATAATTCGATATAGAAAATAAGCATAAACCGAATTTTAGTGCTATTGTTATGAATTTGTGGCGAGCAGATATGAATAAGTTTATATTAGATGTTATTTTTATAAGAGTACGTGGTCAAGAAATGGACCGCTCATGGCCATTTTTATATATGTTTTCTCAAAATCATATATAAACTAAATTAAAAAAAATATATGCAATATTTTTGTTTTTTGGTAGACATAAGTGAACATTGGGAAGCAGTTTTATATGGGAACTATGGCTACGAATAGGCTACTAGAGATTTTATTTTTTTACTATTAATAGGTGTAATATATACACAGAAGCAAATTTTGACCGAGGTAGTATGATAATCTAGATTTGGGACAATTTTAGTTGATCACATAGGAGTCACCTCTGCGGGGACTAGACTTTAAGGTGCAGCTATTTTCACCGATTTGCTATGTCCAGCGGAAGCTAATATACAAAATTCTACCAAAATATCTTCATATATGCGACCTGTAGTTTGATTTCTAGGTTTACATAGACACAAAAGCAGGCAGATAGACAGATAAACGGACGTTAGGACACACATCGCTCAGAAAATGAGTCAATTGATATAGAAAAAGATAGTTACAAACAGCAGCACAAACTCATTGCATGTTTTGTAAAATTATATGACTTGATTAAAATCCCTGTTTTGCATAAAAAAAGGATTCTAGTTGAAAAATTATATCTTAGGGGATTGGTTATGTAGCGAGTGTGTTGGTTTTACTATCAAAATATTTTACCTCAAAGAATAATATGAAGAATGAAAACATTTTCTATTTTTGTAAAACAGGTGCCTGCAAAAAAGAGAATGAAATTATTTTTTTTTTTCTAAAACTGTTTTTTTGTTCTTTTTTGTTTTTTTTTATCACAGAGGTTGTAGTCAAATTCTATATTCATCAAAAACGGCGCATGACGGTAAACAACGTTAATATTTTATAAGCAGCAGATAAAGGCTAAACATATAAGAATGTAATAGTTGATGTTGGCTAATCAAAAAAGGACAGATCCTAATTATATTATGTGAAATTATTATGGATATAGAAAACAAACATAATCCCCATTTGAGCGAGATTATTTAAGTATATGTCTCCTGGAAATAAATTGTCAAAAACAAAACATATTCAAAGCAAGATTACGTTAAATATTTGCTATTTTAATGGTTGGAGCCTAGACCCATCTTTTATTATACCCATATTTTATTATATTGATCAGAATTAATTTCTGAGTCGAATTAGCGATGTCCGTGCGTCCGCCGTACGTCTGTCTGTTTGACCATGTAACCCTCGTAATCAAATTTGGTCGCAAGTATGAATATAGTTTGATGAAATTTGGCCGTAACATGAACGCTATTGAAATTGGTGAAGAGTATAAAAGTATCAGTAGTCAGAAAATAAGCCCTATTGGCAATTCTTAGTCATAGCCCCCATATAAAGTTGCTTCCCGCTCTTCACTTAAATCTATCAAATTTGGTTTGTATATATTTTTGCAAAAAATAAGTGACGTTAATACATATGGTCGGGATCGGTCCATTTTTCGACCAAGTTCCCATATAAATATAGCATTCGATATGAACTTTTTCATATTCAGAGGAAAAAAATTAATAACGATGCCACTTAAATTTGATTTATGCTTATTTCCTATATCCAATTAGTTGGACCTTAGAGATAGGGTATCTATCGCATAGTCGGTATTACTATTTTTTATTGATATTCCCGTTAAAAAAAGCATGTGAGTCCGATCACAGGAGAGATGTGTAAACATTTAGTAATTAAAGATTTTTTTATGGCACTTTCTAAAAATCAAACAAAAAGCGTCATCTACGAGGGCGGATCAACAAGTCCGTGGCTTTTCGAACTTCCCTCGTAGTTAAATGAAATGCAACACTGCTCCCATCAAGTACCACCTGTTAATAGACCTGTTAAAAACATACAACCTCATGGTTTTTTTAAATGGAAAAATGAATTTCGAGTCCTCATTAAACATCATTTTTTGCGAAAAAAAAACCTTAAATTAAACAAAGGAAAAGCTTGATAAATACTATGGAGACTCTGCACCATCGATTTCAATAGTAAAAAAGTGTTTTATAGACTTTCGTTGTGGTCGCACAAATACAAATGTCGCTGAACGTTCTGGGCGGCCAATTGAGGTCAATACACCCGAAAATGACGAAAAATCCACGATATGGTGTTGGCCGATCGAAGAGTAAAAGTGCGTGAGATTGTTGATATGGCAGTGTGGTTTCGATTTTAAATGATCAGTTGGGTTTAAGAAAGCTGTTTGCAAGATGGGTGCCGCGTTTGCTCTCAATTGACCATAAACGTAATCGTGTCTCAATGGCAAAATTCTATGAATTGGGCTACGAATTGGTACCTCATCTGCCATATTCTCCAGATTTAGCCACCAGTGACTATATCCTATTTCCAAATCTAAAGAAATGGCTTGGTGGAAAGAGATTTAGCTTCAATGATGAAATTATTGATCAAAAATGCCCATTTTATGGACCTCGAAAAATCCAGTTTTTTTTTTTTTTTTGAAGGGATACAAAAATTGGAGAAACATTGGACTAAGTGTATTGAGCTTAAAGGAAAAATAAATTTTTCTTTTGCAAAAAAACTGTGTTTCATTTTAAAAGTCACGGACTTATTGATCCGCCCTCGTATGAATAGCAAACAACTGCAGGAGCTCTGCTAATATAAAAATATTTATTATTATTTATTATTTCATTTGGTTAATTTAAAATTTGTAATTTTTTATTTTTCATTTTTTATTTTGCATTTCTTATTTTTCGTTTTTCATTTTTTATTTTTCGTTTTTTATTTTGCATTTTTCGTTTTTTATTTTTCATTTTTCATATTTCATTTTTCATATTTCATTTTTAATTTTTCAAAACGTTTTTATAACTATTCGCTCCCTGATTTTATCTCCAAGCACTTTCTAACCTTTTCCCCAATACAATCGTACCTCATACCGTTTTTGGCTTACTCTGTTTTTTTCGGATAGATGTTTACACATCAAAAATATTCAAATATTTACAAAGTGTGAAATGGGTTTAAAATCTCGTGATTTTGCTCAAATTCTTTTTATACCCTATACCACCATGTGGTTTGGGTATAATGACTTTGTGCTGCTGTTTGTAACAACCAAAAATATTTGACCTACTCCCATCTTTACCTATACCGATCGAATCAGAATCACTATCTGATTCGATTTAACGATGTCCATCCGTCCGTCCGTCCGTCCGTCTGTGTGTCCATGTAAAGATTGTAATCAAACTGCAGGTCGCAAATATGAATATATTTGGACGAAATTTGGTATTTGATCTTTTGTCGGCCACGGGATGAACGCTATTGAAATTGGTGAGAATCGGCCCATGTTCAGACCTAGCCCCCATACAAATGACCCCTATGAAATCAACATATATTGCCATAAGATCCAAATTAGCATAAAAATCTTAGTCAAATTGGGTTTGTATGTATATATTACATTAATCAGTAGTCCAAAAATGATCCCTATTGGACAACTCTTAGCCATAGGCCCCATATAGAGCTGCTTCCCGATCTTCACTTAAATCTATCAAAAAACAAAAATATTGCACTGATTCTTCTCAAATTTTGTTTGTATATATTTTTGCAAAATACAAGAGACTTTACCAAACATGGTCAGGATCGGTCCATTTTTGGGCCTAGTCCATATATAGATATAGCATCCGATATGAACTTTTTCATATCTGCAGCCGAAAAAATTAATAAAAATCCCACCCAAATTTAGTTTATGCTTATTTTCTATATCCAGTTAGTTGGGCCTGAGATATAAGGTCTCTAAACGCATGGTATAGGGTATCGTATAGTCGGTCTAGACCGATTATAATTTTCTTACTTGTTTAAACTCTAGTACCGGTTACATGTGTTTGTTATTTCATTTATTTATTAAAAATAATATTAAATGCAGTGATAGTTATTTAATATATGTGGAATAAATTGTAATGCTATGAATAATTTGAAATAATTGAGAAAATTAACTACAAATGTTTATAAAAAGAAATGTTTAACAAAATAGCAACATTCTATATGGAATACCGAAATTAGGTCCCTGTTTTAGAACAAAACGTTTTTATAACGCTATTCGCTCCCTGAATTTATCTCCCCACACTTCCTAATGAAATCGTGTCTTCATTTTGTCTCGAAACACTTCCCAATGTATTGTGCCTTCATTTTTATCTCCAAACACTTCCCATTTACTGTCATTCGTTTATATTTATTTATGTTTGATGAACATTAATATTAAACTAGCAGATTCCAGCCCTCGAAATTCGAGAATCAACACAAACAGCAAACTTATTTTTATTACAAACACATTAACAAATTTAATAAACACACACATAGCATTGTATAATTTTATGTATGTGTTAGTAGCAACTTTAAATGCAATTTACTTAAAATAAACGAAAAAATTTAAAAATTTGTAAATCTGCAAATCAACTAAAAATAAATACCTTTCAAATAATATACGCCTGGTCAAAATCGGGATAAAACGGTAGAACGAAACATCAGTCACAAGAAATTGCCTAGCCTATTAATATTATTGATGATCCAGTGATAAATATATTATTTGTATGGAATAACTGGATTATATTGTTATTTTTTATTACTTAGTAAATCGAAGCAGCAATTTCAAGGAAACATTTTATGGATGTTTTTACGTGTGAAAAAAGTAGGGGTTACTTCTTCTAGAGCGAGTACAATTTTATTTCTCTTGGGTCAGGATATATTACAATGAGTTCAGTTTTCCATATCAGTTACTATAATGGTATATAAAATAGACATATGAATCGATTATTAACTTCATAGTCCTTTACAATACATTCTTGAAAATTACCATTATTATTTAATCCAATGAAAGGATTAAATAATTTTTAATAGAAATCACTTAGGTGTGGCATAAGGAACTAATTATTGATGTGTATATTTGTGTATACCCACACTGGTGTTTATAAAAGTATTATCGTAAATTCAAACAAATTATAAATTATAGTCCCCCGTCGTGCAGCCAAGTGGTGCCCACTAAAAACGTTATTTGTTACAGCAAAACAATTCATAATGGAAACCACAACAACGCAATACATGAGATGTTAGATTTTATAAAACTTATAGCACAATCACTGATTTTCATTTTGGAAAATAAGTGTAGAGGATATTAAGAATATGACAATGAAATATTTTATATATTCTGCCATTTAAAAACACTTTTCAGTACCCCTCTTAATTGAAATAATTTTTAAACTTGAAATTTAGTTATTTTTTTAATAAAAGTAAGCAAAGTTTTTATTAAAACTCTTTCTTTCCTTATCCATATGAGTTTTGAATTTTAATTTAAAATTAATCTTTGGTCACAACAGGTCTATGGACAAATTTTCAGATCGATCGGATGAGTGGAAATTACATTTAGATCACTCCGTGACTGTGCGTGACTACTCGTGACTACCCCAAAATTAATCTCTAGTCACTACAAGACTATGGGTTAAGTTTCAGATCAATTGGATAAGGGGGAATGGGGTTGCCTCACGACAGACTGACAGAGAGTATGAGAAAAAAAGAGTTTAAAAATGTTTACTTCAAGGAAAAGTCTCTTCTCAATTTTTTTTTTTTTTTTTAATATTTCATATACATAATTTCAAGAGGCTTTCCTTCACTTTGTGAAGCATCTGATACTACGAAGTTTACTCATTATCGAAGCATTATTATATGATTTGCATATCTTTATAATGTTTTTAAATATTAGCGGAACCTTAAGTGTTCCATTCTCAGAAGAGACTACAGAACTTTCCATTTGAGGGAATTAAACAGTATACGTTAGCAGTGTTGCCATTTTAGCATTGCAGTTGCTAGATTTAGAAACTTTTATTGTTGCTTAGCATCCAAAATTTATGAAAAAATGCTAGATGCTAACTTAGCACCTTTTATTAATAAAAAGTTGCTTTTAGCATCTTTTTTTTGATAGTTTATCATTATTTTTGAATATATCATTTTAATTTTAATGGTATTGATATGTTAAAATTTCTCAAAGTGTAACACGAGAAATTTGTGTACTACTCTTTTTACACTCTGCTCGTTTCTTTCAACAAATATAACAAAACATTTTGAAATAGAAGAATGTAAATAGCAACAACAGTTTTTAAGGAATTAAAAAGTCGATTGCCAAAAAATATAATTGCAGTAAAAAAAATTCTAAAATATTCAATACAAAACACATTAAACCGGGTAAAAAAAATCGATAACCAATATATTAGAAGACTTTAAATTTAAATTATCTGAAACAGGAAAACTTCAAATCCAATTGAATTATATCACAGAACAATATTGGGATACAGCACTGAATACAACGTCTTTATGGATTGAAGTTAAAAAAATTCTATTGGCGAAAGTCCATTTAAAGAGTTATCCACATTTGTATTGCCTTCATTTGTATTGTCTTTCTCAAAAGCCGGAGTTGAACGTTCGTTTAATTTAATGACTTTAGTTAAAAGCAAACTTTGCAACAGAATAAAATCCGAGTTGCTATGTTCTGTAATAACTACGTATAGAAGAAGGTTTGAAATTGAAAATTGGGTGTTGTTACACTTACAATATACCGAGCGATGTCGTTGAAAGTCGATCGTCAGAAAAATATCAGTGCCAAGAAGAACTTGTAGATGAAGACATCACAGAAATATTATATTCCATAAACCAATTATTGTAATATACTCGTATCTTTGATAATGTAAATTCTGTTATATTTGAAATAAATAAAAAATCTCTCTAAAATTAAAAATATTTAATTTAAAATATTTTATCAAAATAATTTTATTTAAAATTTTAAAAATGTAAATCGAAACTTATGTTTTATATTCATTTTTCCATTTAAAACCCAAAGAATTAATTAATAAGTAATTAATTTTTCAATCAAAAGGTAATGGAATAAAAAAAAAATTTAGGATCTTTTTTTTTGCAATTTAGCAACTTTTCAATTTCAAATTATGGCAGCACTGTACGTTAGTTTCAAGCTGGTTAATTTGATAATTTTCGAACTCTAAATAAACACTCCTTTTATAGAAACGACTTTTGAACTTAAAAGTTTCCATTACTAGAAACAGAAAACAGAATCATTGTGGCTACTAAATTTATTGCCAACCGATGAGATAATGTTAATTAATAATCGGATAGTTGAAAAACTAAATGAGATTTTATTTTACACATACCTATACAAGAAATCCATTTTACCCCGCGATTATAACTAAAATCTTTCATTGGACAACAAAAGGTACTTTTGTAAGAAAAGGTAAATTTTTCAAGAACGGAAACTCTTTAAGAAAACGAACATTTTTAAGAATATCTTAAGTACTTTTTGAGCAAAAGCTACTTTCTTTAAAGAAAAAGTTTTTCTTCTAAGAAAATATCTTTATTAAAAAAAAGTTTAATTTTTGAGAAAGCGAACTTTTTTCAAAAAGATATTTTAAAAAAATATATAAAAAGGTATTTAAAAAAAAGGTTTTTTTTAATTAAAAGTACTTTTTAAATAAAATGTACTTTTTTCAAAAAAGGTACTTTTTAATAAAATGTACTTTTTAATAAAATTCACTTTTTTAATAAAAAGTACTTTTTTTAATAAAAGGTACTTTTTTAATAGAGGGTACTTGTTTAATAAAAGGTACTTTTTTAATAAAAGGTACTTTTTTAATACAAGGTACTTTTTTAATAAAAGGTACTTGTTTAATAAAAGGTACATTTTAAGAAAAATTACTTTTTTAATAAAGGTTACTTTTTATGAAAATGTATTTTTTTTTAAAGAAAATTTAATTTTTTAAGAATTTAAAAAAAAAAATTTTTTAAGAGAATATACTTTTTGAACAAAACGTACCTTTTGTAGAAAATGGACTTTTTAAATATTCCTTTTTAAGAAAGTGTAAATTTTTAAGGAAAGGTACCTTTTTAAGAAAGTGTAAGGTATTTTTTTAAGAAAACATAATGTTTAAGAACAGATACTTTTATACGAAAGGCTACTTTTTAAAAAAGGAACTTTTTCAATAAAAGGTACTTTAACAATCAAAGGTACACTTAACCATCAAATATTATGTATTAAGCTAAGCACTCACTTTACATTTTCACCAACATCGGCACAACTTATATCATCTAACCTCACTGACCGCATTCAATCGGTATGTTTATATGGCATTGAGTCCAATCCCCTTACACCAACGAGAGGTGTACCTCAGGGATCTATTCTGGGACCAATAATTTTTTCTATTTACGCTAATGATTTGCCACAACATTTGTCTCACTCCAAGATCCACATGTATGCAGACGATGTGCAATTGTCCAGTTCAATCAATCAGAGAAAACGTAAATAAACTCAATAACATATCTCATTGGGCATTTGCAAACGGCCGGTGTTTAAATCCGCGAAAATCCAGAAGTACTGTAATTCATAAAAAAAGTGTTAAATCCACTCTTTCAAGATGACATCACTATAAACAACGAGAAAATTGTCATCGTACAAACGGCGAAAAATCTGGAAATAGTGTTTAACAGAAACTTAACTTGGTCAAATCATATATCTGCACTGGTTGTGCAAATATATGTAAAATTAATAATGTTGTGGTCTGTGCAATACTTTACGAAGTTGGAAGTAAGAATACTACTCACGAAAGCGTATTTCACTCCATAAGTCAGAAAAAACTCGAAGTTTTATATAACAATATCATACGATATGTTCACGGACGTAAAAAGCGATATCAAGTATCGTCCTATTACAAAACTCTCTATGGAGTAGAGTATCTTGTTAAAGGTAAGAATATTAATATTTTTTCGAAAAGTTATATACTCGTAAAAACCGAAATACCTATTTCAAAATATGCGCTTTCCGATATCGTAAAGAGGCAAAAATGTTATAATTCCCAACTTCCGATGTTTCGTTCCTGAATGGCAGTTCCTCATAAATGCTACACGCCTTTGGAATGCTCTTCCACATAGCCAACAGAGAAACAAAGACGCGAATAATTTAAAAAAAATCTTTTTAGTCATTTTAATGAAAACTTTTTACTCTTGTTCATTTTTCTTTCATAGTTTTATATATCTATCTATATATATATAAATGAATCGTGGTTTGTTCGTCCGCTTAAAACTTGAAAACTACAGTACCAAAAGGGATACTTTCTTCCATGAGTTTATTTTTTACTGCTACGCAAAGGTTTAGGAAAAAAGAAAAGTACAAAAAGTCTCAACAGATTGCGCTGTAGGCGGTTATTATCATATATATTGAGTACCATGAGAGGGAGAGCTTTGTAAATTTGTGTGAGGCCATCTATTATTAACATGGATAGCCATACCGAAAATGGTCAGTATCGGATAAGTAGGCGTGGTAACTCCCATACAAAATTAATTTTTAATATCATATATTGAGTACTGTTTTATGGAGAGCTTTGCAACTTTGTATGAGGGCATCTATTATTGCTGTGAGTAGCCGTTGTAAAAATTAGCATTATCGGAACAGTGGGCGTGGCAACTACAAAAAAAATAATCACTCAATATCAGACTCAATATCATGACAGGGAGAGCTTTGGTACTTTCTGTGACGTCATTTGGTATTAGTGTAAGTACACCCGACGAAAATAGGATGGATCGGATAAGCGGGCGGAGTACATCCCCTATAAAGTACTGATTAAATATTATGTACATACACCGAGTATAATGATAGGGAGAGCTTTGCAAGTTTGTGTGAGTTGATCTGTTATTTCTGGCGAAAATGGGCGGGATTGGACAAGTGGGCGTGTCACCTACCGTATGAAATAAATTTTCAAAATAATGAAAGTATCTTAAATAATACGAACGGGAAAGTGAAGATAATTTGTGTGAGTTCATGGGTTATTAGTGTGAGTTATTAATGTGAGTGTGAAAGTGGGCGGTTACTACCATAAAAGTAATTATTGAACTTTAATATATATGGGATCGTTTTGAAGGAAAATGTTTAAGAGTAATGGCAATTTCAGCAGCATAACAAAAAATTAAATTTCCGCAATTTTTCATTCAAGTTAATTGTAGTTAATTGTAATAGTAGAAGATGAAGAAGTGAATTTATCAAAAGACTTTTTAGTTTACTTCATTTGCCAGGTTTTCCACCACATAATTTAATAGCAAAGTTGGATCTTAAAATAATATAGTTAAATTTAAGCTTACATAAGAGCATTAATTTAAAAAAATTGGTCTACTATTGAATAACTGTTTCTTTAAAAATATATATTCTTTTTGACTTTCGGATAATTTTATCATTTTTATTACGAGGAGTTCATGGTAACATTGGCCGGCATTCTTAAGATGCAGCGCAGCACCGAAATGTCGCAACAGATCGAACGGAAGAGGCATGTGCTTCTCATGCGCGACAATGAGAAAGGTTCGACGAAACGCACAATAAGCAACAATGATTGAGAAGAAGAGAAGTTCGTGCTCGGCAAAGTGATGAAGCCAGATCACAATGTTCGCTTTTTGAACGACAACGTAGGCTACAACAAATTATTCAGGTGAACATTGAGCATGCATCCTTTCGATATGAGCCCAACATTCAATACACATCGGTTCAATTCGGCCAGATGCCTATCGTTGGTGAGCATTACAATGCAGTTAAATTTGAGAAAGAACCGCTTGGATTGTATTGCGTGGGCGGAAACGTGAAATTGCCAAATTGCTTCCACCGCCAGAGCCATTATGCACGCTGCTTTACGGTGAATCCCCTAATTCGAATTAAAGTTGGATCTGTTGTCCTTATGCCCCGACACTATGCAATGTAACCCGACTGATTGTGATGAAATTAATGAGTAATGTGATAGTGAAAGGGCGGTTCAAGGGAGATGCTTAATTCCGCGAATTCCCTTGACTTCAACCGATTTAATGTTCCAGTTCAAAGGTGTTCAGTTCCCAGCGAAACTTGCATTTGCGATGACAATAAACAAGTCACAGGGACAGTCCCTAGAAGTGTGCGGCATAAATCTGAAAATGTCATGCTTTTCAAACGGCCAGCTATATGTCGCGTGTTCTCCAGTTGGGAAACCATCCTCACTATTTATTTACGCTCCGGAGCAGAAAACAAAAAATGTTGTATATCGTGCAGCATTAATTGATTACAATCATCGTTCTATTCTTTTCATAATTCATACTTGATTTTATTCTATTTTCGCCAAATGTTGGACGGGACGAAAACAGTCGGGTCAGCTATCCGTATAATTATAAGATATTGAATTCAACTGAATTCGAAAAGTGTTGTATTCAAATTATATTATTGCGTCATCTGTTAACGGTCGATAATTTTCGATAAAAAAAAATTATTTCAATCAAAAAATCGCTTTTGGACAAAGCGAAGTTTGCCGGGTCTAGCTAGTTTATTATAATTATTAATTTTTGATGTTATAATTTTAATTCTTTAATTTTTATATTATTATTTTTATTTAATTATTTCTTTTCACTCTTGGTAAAATTTAATTTAATTTATATACATATAATTTAATTATATTATCAAATTGAAGGGGTCCATGGGCTCATCGCGATTTTGGTACTATAGGCCATAACAACTGTATTTGCCCAACGAACCATATCATTTTCGAACCCTCCAAAATTTCGATGAAAAAATCGATTTATGTTGTATATAGGTACCCCACATAAATTTATTTATGGTACGTATGGGTATTTACGGTACCCATATACGACATATTGCTATGTCACATAATTTTATATGGGGTACCTTTATATGACATAAATCGATTTTTTGGATGAACTGTTTCATATCTGCAGCCAAAAAAATTAATATCAATGCCACTCTAATTTGGTTTATGTTTATTTTCTATAACCAATTAGTTGCACCGAAGAGATAGGGTCTCTAAACCATGGTATAGGGTATCGTATAGTCGGTCTAAACCGACTATAATTTCCCTAATTGTTATAATATTCAATTTGTATAATTATATTTTTTAAATTTTCTATGTCATATTTTCAAATGTTATAACTTCCCACTTTTTGACCCATTTTACTGCCTTAAAAAATTTCTTTTTAGGAATCACTTAGAAGATAAAAAATGTATGATATGATTTTTCCTCTTTCTGACATTTTTTTTTTTTTTTTGAATTTGTTCGACTTTTGTTTCTTACCAAATAACGCATTACTGGATACAGTTTTTCAAATTCCAAATTTAAAGTTGGTAGCTCGCCAAAAATTTTAATCACACATTGTCACAAAATCAGACAAAATAAGATAATAGAAATTATTTATTTGCTTATAAATTTATGTTCCTCATCTTTAAAACAGTATTCACAAAGTTCTTTTCCTCAAATTAAATATTTCAATGTCCTATAACATATGACATTGAAATACGCACTTAAAAATTAATAAAATATTCCTTGTTTAGGGTTCAGTTTATTTATGTTTTGAAACTTATACTAATTTTTGCATGCTTTAATGATACAAAAAAAACGTGAATTTATATTATACTAAAGCAGGGGCGTATGCAGGGGGTGGGGGGTAAATTCCTTCTAATATTATCTTTTTATAATGAGGATATTATTGATCTTCAATAATTATTTCGACTTATGAAAACGTAAAAAAACACCCTACAGTTGAAACTTAAATTTATTGCAGTCGATTGTAATCGATGCAATATTTTAGTTTAATAAATAATAAAGCTACTAATAGCCTTATGTTTACATTTCAGTTTGTATTTGAATAGAAAAATTCGATTGTTTTTAAATTCACTTCAAAGTTGTTTACATAAATTTCCAGCGTTTCGTTGTTTTTTTTACAAAAAAAAAATATATGCATTAATTCAACAAAGGTTTTCTGGGTCAAAAAATGTATTTTTTAAGTTAATAACTTACTTTCGAAAATTTATTTCAGTAATATCCTAAACTGGAGCAAACAATGAAATTTCTATTAATTAAAACGAGTAATAAGCATCTTGTCAGTTGAAGAACCGATCAAAAATCATGGCAACTTTGGAGCTCTTTTGAGATATGGTGGAAGAGGTGATAAAATATTTTAAAATAGTTTTAAAAAATTCAAAAAAATATTGTCAAAAAAGTCAACGACGCTGCCCTTTTTCTATTTTAGCTATGAAGCGACTGACATCAGTGCAAAAAGTCAGTTGATTTTTTGCTTTAGATTTTTTGATAAAAGTTCGATTCAATTTAAAGAATATTATTTAAACTTTTTCGATATAAGTGGAACAACAGGAAAAGCAATTTTACAAACTTTAGTTGAAATAGTCAAAAATCTAGGCCTTGATTTCCATTTGGTGAGACGACAAGGGTATAACGGTGCCACAAACATGTCTGCGGCATAATGGCATTCAAATCATAATAAGACACACATATCCAGTCACTTTGTGTCATTGCGCCTCACATACTCTTAATTTGTGTTTAAATATGGCATCAACAATTTTAGAATTAAGTAATAAGTTTGCGACCATTTCCGAAATATGTAATTATTTTCGAAGGTCTTCGAAAAAGACTCGCGTTTCATCAAACATAAAAAAGACTGCAGTTGTACTGCGAAAATCGATTAGATGAACGGCACGATTGTGTACAAATATTTTACAATTCCTTGGAAAACATGGACGATATAGGTAAGTTTTTAAAGAAATGCTTTTTAAAAATAGAAGGACTTAATGTGTGTATTGGGTAAAAACACATAAAAGCAACAAAAGAATATAAAACTTGGCTTCACCACCTATGAATTAATTTAACGATAGGGCCGACTCTCCTCGAATGCACAAATATACGTATGTATAGTATTCTAAATTTAAAATAAAAAATCCATATTTGACCAGTATTTTTCGCATCCAAAATTATTTACTAATACCTTTCCCCAAAATTTCGAGAAAAAAATATTAGTGCTGCTTAGCGCGGCCGTGAGGTTTGAACCATGAACCTTCACATACACTCATACTTACACTTTTTGGTCAGCGATTTAACACACTCACCTAAAGTCAGTCCTACGAGCACTGTGGTTAGAATTGATTTTCATACCATACAGCTTTTACTTCGTATAAATTTCAGAAGATCCAAACAAACAATCGTTATTTTTGAATTTTTTTATATTTTTGTAGAAAAATTTCATATAGAAACAATTTATTCAATATAAAATAACAATTATCACAATGTTCAATAAATCGCTGATGAAGGCTCAAATGCCAGAAACCTGTCCGATTAAGAATACAGTGTTGTTATTAATTTTTGTAATATATGCTTTCTTCTTCTTTATCACGCATCATTGAAAGTTGAATTATTGTATCACTCATATGCACATACATAAGTCTACGCTGCTTATTATCAAATTTTAATTATTTGAATTGGAAATAGTAGCTCCCTTTTGGTGGTTGAAAACAAATATATAAGATATATTCAGGGAAACTATAAGTATAATTAATATTCGTGACATCTCTAACAATAAACAAGTGTTTTATTTTATTCATAAGGAAGACTTCAACAATAAATTCTTAAACAATTTAACTATGAAATAATATACAAATTCTTTCTTAATGTTAATATATGTATGCCAAAAAAAAAAACAAAAAAATAAACAAAAATCATGTGAGTCCGATCACAGGGGAGAAGTGTAGTAATCTAATAATTAAAGATTTTTTATGGCACTTTCTAAAATCAAACGGGGCTCTGCTAATATAAAAATATTTATTATTTATTATTTCAATTGGTATATTTTTAATTTTTCATTCTTCGTGTTTCATTTTTATTTTTCATTTTTTAAATTTCATTTTTAAAATTAAATTTTTAATTTTTAATTTTTAATAATTTTTAATTTTTAATTTTTAATTTTTAATTTTTAATTTTTAATTTTTAATTTTTAATTTTTAATTTTTTAATTTTTAATTTTTAATTTTTAATTTTTAATTTTTAATTTTTAATTTTTAATTTTTAATTTTTAATTTATTAATTTTTAATTTTTAATTTTTAATTTTAATTTTTAATTTTTAATTTTAATTTTTAATTTTTAATTTTTAATTTTTTATATTTTTTATTATTTAATTAATTTTTAATTTTTTAATTTTTAATTTTTAATTTTTAATTTTTAATTTTTAATTTTAAATTTTAATTTTTAATTTTTAATTTTTAATTTTTAATTTTTAATTTTTAATTTTTAATTTTTAATTTTTAATTTTTAATTTTTAATTTTTAATTTTTAATTTTTAATTTTAATTTTTAATTTTTAATTTTTAAT